>UELV01107795.1:0-18004 GCA_900490015.1 Megastigmus stigmatizans
AAAATGTAAATACAAATAGATGTAGCAGTACACGGAGAAAAATGCTGTAGTAATATTTAAGATAAAGTGTAACAAAAATTGCTATGTTGCGTAGCAAAGCTGTGACATACTCACTTTATAGTAAAAATTGCTATATACTATAGCAAAAACCACTTTTAGTAATTTTTGCTATGTAACATAGTAATTTTTAAAACAATACGTATTAAACTATACCCCGTAACGTAAGAATTTTTACTATAAATATAATTTATATAGTGTTAAATATAATAATCATTATCACTTATTATTATAATGAATTTATTTTTATTTTCTTGAGAAGCAATAATAAAAAAGTTTTTTTCTTATTTATTCTAAACTACAATGGAAAGCTTATTTGCTAATGATTATTATTATCATGGGATGATTTGAAGACTTATAGATTTATTTGGGATTTTGCGAAATATGACCATTTTGAAGAGGTTAAAAATATTTTATAATCATGAAAAAAAATCTTCCCGTAATATTTGAACATCGATTGCACTTTTTTGTAGTATTTTGAATTACTGTCATTGCATTTTCCTTATGAAAAAAATTCATAAAATTCATAAAATTGAAAATTTCCAAATTTTTTAACTTTTTTTCGTGAAAAACACGCCATATTTTTTTGTAGATGCATTTTAACAAAATTCGGTATCACCACTCGAAAGAACAGCTCAAAATACGTCGGATATGATCTATTTCAAATTTTTTCAAACCTTTTTTTTAGTTGAAAAAAGCCTTGAAAAAGAAGTTGAAAATTCGGGGTCTTGGTCGTTAATGGGTTAAGACACCAGTTTTTGTATACATATAGTACTTTTTCGCAAACTGTAGAAATTTCCGCGACCGTTATATTAGAGAAGAAAATTGTATTTATATAGGTATTCTTATTTGCACTCAACTTTGTATGCGATAAAGTGTCAATTGACTAATTATTATAATAACTTTTCCAATAGTCTGTAGCAGAACAGTGCCTTTTCATTCATATCGTCGCTTTAATTACATAATAAATGGATGTACAAACACTATCATCTGAATCATTCGGCATGCATCCATTCCGTATATCTATCACAGAAAAAACTATGGCAGCTTCTAGCTGCCACGAATTTGAGTTGAGGGTTTGCTGCCACGCGTGAGCGCTATACTCAACCTCATTGAGACCTTTTGACTGCCAACACCGTGGTAGTAAAACCGCCCCACTGTGAGAGCAATTTTCCCCCACTGTGGCAGCAACTTCGTCCCATTGGTGGCAGCCATTTCGCACCACATACCTGATACAACTCTCGTAAATTATGAAAGCGCGCAGACAGAAATGAGCCTCTTGACATACAAAATCTTATATAGATCGGCTTCGAGAGGATCCGTAATCCCTTGCATTAGCCGATAACGATTGTAATCTGACAAGCCATTTCGCGATAACGATCAGAATATAAAATCTACATATTCGCTTAATTTTCTTCTAATTTTAAGTGATACGATTAAATTTGTAATTTTTCCTGTACATATGTATATTTCTTCAAATTAATTAGGTATAATATTAGGTGTTCGGATTATTGTAGTAACTGTTATTTCAATTGATTACCTCAGTTGAATTCTTGGACGATAAGCAGGAAAAGCTACTTACTTACTTAAAATTCATGAAGCTATTAACAAACATCCACAAAGTACCTATTATGCATTAAATTTGATTAATTATTCGGATGTTTTGCGTGCAGTTCTGTAAATTAGACAAATTAAAATAAAAAGCGGATTCGTTAAAAAGAATTTTATTTTTTATCCACATCGTTATATTTTTGTACCTTATTTTAACAGAAATTACATTATAAGTCATCTATAGTTCGAAATCGAACAAAATTAGTTGTTTATATTCCCAATATCGAAACCGTCTTTCTTAGCTATTTGGCTTTAGCTTATCGGAAAATCGACCTACACTCTAAAACACTTTTGCTGCTAAAAAAAACATTATTTAATATTATCAATCTAATATTTATTACTATACAACATTTGATTTGTTCACCTGATACAAGCTAATATATAAATATTTCAGCTAGTGGTCATGGCACTGGGCACCGGTCAGTTGGTGGGACGCATATTTTCACTTTAACATATAGAAACGCAAATTATTCAAATCGTAAAACCCAGACATGACCCACTCGTCTCGACAAATCATAAAGGCGCCGGCATACCCGAGGGTATACCTATATGCAGGTATTCCCTCTAATCCCCATTCTAAATAGAATAACGGCCCAACAAATCTACCTGTGTAATTACAACTACGATCGTCTCCCCAGACAGGTGGGTTTTCCAGACTTGGAATCGAGCCCATCGTTCACTTCTCACCCAAAACACCATTGGCATCAAAGTCCCTCAGTTCATCAGTATCTATCGTACCGTGCACACGAGCGTTGAGCAAAGGCAGAGTAGTCGGCACGCATTATAGAGACACAGAATACCGATCCGTGCTACACATATCAAAGCGCGGCTCAAACGAAAAAAAGAAGTAGTGATACAAAAAAAAAGGGATATATAGAGAGAGAGAGAGAGGAGGCGTGGATAGAGAGAGAGAGAGAGAGAGAGAGAGAGAGAGAGAGCGTCAAGACTCGTTATACGCACAGCAGCAGCCAGAGATGTTTAACATTTAAGCGCGTGCTCGTGCGAGCCACTCGTCAGTCCTCTCCTTTAACGTGCGCCGTACGCGCGCTTAAACCGTATTATATAGCCGCCGCTGCTGCTGCTGCATTGTTTGAGCTCTTATAGTAGTGTAGAGATCAGTCGAGTACGGTTCTTCGGTAAAAACGCACGTGCTTTTGGTGGAACTCTGGTGTTTTATTGTTTTGTCATTGTTTTTGTACGGAAACGATGGAAGGTGTGAAAATTTGGTGTACGGTGGTGTTGTTAGTGGTTTCGGTGTCGGTACACGCGGCGCCAACTGATAAGGATGGACTGACTGTGCGGATTCTACATACCAACGATATGCACTCGAGGTAATTGTTTAGCGCTTATAGTTGATTGGAGTAACGTTCATTCGATCGATTGTTGTGTTTATACGATTGGTTTATTAAGTGTTTGGTGCGTGTCGTGTCAAATTGTACGCGGCTTTTCTTTTTTTTTTTTTTTTTAATAATTGACTACAGTTAGAGGAGGAATTATATTAGTGCGTCTTACGATTAATTGGAATTTATTTACTTTGATAAAGGAATAGTGTAAATTGACGGCTATTTCGTACAGGAATAGAATTTAAAAGTAATTTATAGGTGCTTTTCTGACAAACTACAGGTTTTTAAGTTAAAACGAAAAAAATAAACTTTTTAAGTCAATTTAAACATTTTAGAGCGCTTTCCTATTGTTACATCGAAAGAAATTTTACTCATCATCAGAAAGTCTTGATTAGAATTTTATAATAATTTACAATTTTGATTTTCAAAAATGAGTTTTTAAACTGGAATTTTGTTAAAAATGTTACATGATTTTCCTATATTTGTCGTAAAAGAAATTAAATGTAGTTATAAAGTGTTGAGAATTTCTGTTTGGCTGAATTCTACAATTTATTTACCATTTTGGCGAGAACTTAATTTGGTTAAGCTATTATAGATGAAAATAAAAAATATTTTTCGTCGTCTCAGACATTTTTTATTGAAAGAAATAAAAAGAGATATGTTAATTATAGTTAGACTTTAGATTTTGCAAATTTCTCAAAATCTTAATGTAATAATCTTATAACAATATTTATAATAACTTTTGGGCACTTAAAATATAATTTGAAAGAATATTTATATATTGACTTCTTTCGTGACGGCATTTTTTTTTTGTATTATGTTACAATTCTTACTTCGGTAAAATTATAAAGATTTAGTAAGTGCATGCATTACGTGCATGTTAATTAAAAATCAATAGGAATAATTATCTATTAACTTATTATTAATTTATCGCGGTATACGATTTATTGCAACTGACATTTTTTGTTCTATCGCGTGCAGCACTACATTATATATATGGAGAAATATATTATCATAGATGGCAAGGTTTTTTATTGCAAAAATTAAAGTGCACGTTTTGTAAATCGGGTGATTTTTTTATTACGAATTAGCTTAAGTACTTTAAACCAGTTAAACGACTCAAAAGTATATTTCTTTGCCTTTGAATCTACATGTTGTGATATCATACTCTGGCAGGAAAATTGTATTGAGACGTAATAAATTAGTTTCTTGACTGAAAATATGTACGGTTATGTGATACGAATAGCTATAGTACAACGTGTGCAAGTATAAACAAATGAGTAGATTGTAAAATATCCATATCGCGCTTTTCAATAAAAAATTTATGTTACGACTGATGTAATCGTAAAGTATTTATAATTTAAATCATAATAGTTTTCAAAGTAAAAGTAGCCATCAACTTATTAAACTAATTAATTCTATAATAATCGTATGCTTTGATAATATCGTTTCATTAACATAGGTTTTGAATATTTAGTAATGTGTATTTTATTTCTAACGCATTTTACCTAAACTTTAGTAATTCAACATATATCAATTAGTTTTTTTTTTTGATAATCATAGAATAATCAGTTAATCTTTTCATGGCATTA
The DNA here is from genome assembly GCA_900490015.1 of Megastigmus stigmatizans. Classification (NCBI taxonomy): domain Eukaryota; kingdom Metazoa; phylum Arthropoda; class Insecta; order Hymenoptera; family Megastigmidae; genus Megastigmus; species Megastigmus stigmatizans. The sequence continues at coordinate 4,604 of UELV01107795.1, forward strand.
TTTATTTTTTATGCATCTTTAATTTACCATCTACATGAGTTATAAAAAAGACGATTGTACTTTATTTTTGGTAAGCAGGTTAGCATTCGTGAATACATGTTGAAATACTTAAACTAAACATTTACTGCCCGTAACATCGATTTTATTTCAACTAAAGTTCCTGAAAATAGTAAAAGTAAAAGGTTTTTCATTATGTAGTGGAAAAAATTTTTTCCGTTCAAGTCTATATTAAATCACTCTTATCAATCGTAAAGTTGTATTCAAATGATATGATTAAAAAATTCTTGAGTCACTTTTAATGCTGTTATAAATGATAGCACTCAGATTTTTTGTAGAAAAAAGAAAAACGTTACTGTGAGCAATACAAAGCAGCTTTTATTTAAACTGACAGTTATAACGGTTTATTTTCATGATACATTACAAGTTATAGATTACATTTTCATACACATAGCAGTAAATTAAAAGTTTATAAATATAATTTGATGTTCCGACGGGTTTTGCAACATTTAAGATTTACTTATCATAATCTGCGAATTTGAAAAATAAAATACCGATACTTATTTTTTTGCTCATCGCACCCAGAGCATTTAGTATGAAGTTCCTTTAATAACATAGCATTTTATCCAGCTATTGAAATCCACTACCTATATACGAAAATTTCTGTTTTGGAAAACGAAAAAAACGGCAGGTTCGAGGAGACGTCTCGTCTTTCGGGAGTCTGCAGCGACAGCGACGCAAAAGAAGGCAAATGTTACGGCGGTTTCGCAAGGCTGGCGACTCTGATTCGAGCCGCGAGATTTTCGGCTATCACGGAGGACTTGCCAACATTCTTCCTAAACGCCGGCGACACTTACCTCGGCAGTAAGCTCTTCACCCGCTACAAGTACAGCATCGTCATCAAGCTTCTTGGATTGCTCGCCCCGGATGTTGTGGTACGTATATAACATATCATCGACACGTGTTTTTGTCTGGCTTGGAAGTTCTTTTTTCTCTGTTTCCGCACATAGACTACACGCAGTCGCTGATGTACAAAGTGACAACGAGAAATGAAAGCGGTTATTTTGAGCGCGCGCGCGACAATTTGAGATATTACAATAGTTAAAAATATGCGCGCGGGGAGTTTTTGACAGGTTCTTGATGGGGGATGGCGTTGGGTGATTTTGTAGGCCGGCGGGGCTTAGACGCTGACCTGAAATCCTACGTGGAACGGGAATATTTTCATTGTTCGAAGATCGAGCAGAAATGCAGAGAAAATGAAAACACGAAGCTTTAAATAAAGAAAAGAAATATTTTTTGTTTACGCGATGATTCGGTATGAAATGAGTTAAAAATAAGTGTAATACAGCTGAAGAAAATATGAGGTATATAACTTTAATCTCAAGTAAAAATGATAAATTCCCTTATAATAACTAATATGTTTGTACCGCGAATGTAAAATATTTCATTATTTTTCCAAATAACTCGAGAAAAATTACTATAAGCAAATCATTCGGTGTTGATACAGCAGTTTTTCGATTATATAATTGAAGAATGTATTCGTTTAAGAAGATGTACGCTCAAAACAAGCGATTCGCCACTTTGTATATTTAGCATTTCGTCACGTTTACAAGCAAGAATTTAAGCGCATCAGCGATAATTCAATCAGCTATTCTTCGAATCAATCACGCTGTACTCCGCATTCAGAGACAAAAATTCGATACTTTTTCTTATAGTTGTTCATCATTAAAACTGCATAGATATGCATCGGAATTCCTCAAATTGCCATACAGAAATTCTTAGAATATATCAGCCACAATAAAGCGATGAAAATTTCACAGACAAAATAAACATTTGTATTTGCAGAGTTTGGGTAATCACGAGTTCGACCAAGGAGTCCAGGGTCTTGTACCCTATCTGAACCAAGTCGACTTTCCGGTCGTCTCAGCGAATCTCGATCTATCCCTCGAGCCTGAGCTCCAACACACGAACCAACTGAAGAAATCGGCGATCCTCGTTGCGAAGAACAAACAGATCGGTGTCATCGGCTACCTGACACCCGAAACCAAGCAATTGTCCCAAACCGAGCAAGTGAAATTCATAGACGAGGTAGTGGCGATACGGGAGGAAGCGAAAAAACTTAAATCCCAAGGATGCAACATAATCATAGCATTGGGTCACTCGGGCTACGAAGTCGACAAGAGAATCGGTCGGGAAGTCGAGGACGTAGATCTGGTGATCGGCGGTCACACAAATACATTCCTCTATACCGGAAACGAACCCGATATCGAAAAAGCCGAGGGTCCCTATCCGACTGTAGTCGTACAGCCAAGCGGCAGGAAAGTTTACGTGGTCCAGGCTTACGCCTACACCAAGTATCTCGGTGATCTGACGATAGATTTCGATAAACGGGGCGAGATCACCCATATAGAGGGCAAACCGATACTCGTCGACAGCAGTGTCCTCATGTCTAACGATGTTGCCGAGGAGCTGAAGAAATGGACCGCTCCGTTGGTCAACAGTTCGCATGAGATTATCGGCAAGACCAAGGTGTTGTTGCAGGGAAGCGAAGCCATATGCAGACTGCACGAGTGCAATTTCGGCAATCTGCTCACCGACGCTATGATCTATCACGTGAGTATATATTTGCTTTTATTATCAAACATTCTATATTGGGTTATCGTGAAATTTTATTAGATTCTCGGATGCTGAAACGTCTATTCTGGTATTTGACTGACTTGGAAAAGGACACGTACCGAAAATATAAATAATAAGAGAAGCATTTCGCGATTGCAATTCTGAAATGCAAGCCAAGGCTAATATTAGTCTTACGGAATATTAAACATAAGCATCGCTATGTTTAGGGTCTGAAAAAGCAGCGGAGTATATTATTGTAACGATATTATGCTTATGGCTTTTCTTTGTAGAATATTTCACGTCAATTTCTAATTCTGAAATAATTAACAATTTAAAAATTGAACTATATATCTGGAAAATGCACCCGCAAAACACCTACTTCACACTTTATTAACGCTCTTAATTTAAATAATTTTCTAATTTATCGATGAAGTTTCTAATTTTCCAGTTATATATACGCGTTCGGTTCTCCATTACGAAACATCAAAATTTATGTACACTATCGATTATTTTTTTTTAATCCAACGTATTTACCAATCGCCTCAGCAACAAATTCCTGCTGCCCTACTTTTCCTTGTAAAGCATTTCTCTCGAGTGTAGATATATACATCGAGGAAAAAAAACGGCTGGATTAAAAAAGGTAAGGAGTAATGGATACGGAAATTCCCGAATTAGGAGTCGCGCACGTAATTGAAATATACAGTCGCTAAACATAATTTTCAATCGCGTGTAACATAAATATAACTGTATAAGGTTTGAAAACGACTTATTTTAATGCACATACACGTCGATAATGCATTTTGTACTGCGAATATGCGATTGACACGATATATATAGGTGTTTTCAATAACAATTAAAATTAATCGTTCGACTCGTTTTGTTTTTATTCGAAGAACGCCAAACTGTACTCGGGAGAAATGGGATGGACCGATGCTGCGATTGCTGTTCACCAAGCCGGAGGCATCAGATCATCGATTAGCGACAATGAGGTATGTGGTTCTTTTCTTTTATTTTTGCCGTGTGTCTCGCTATCGCCCGATAACCGGAAAATTTAATTGCACGAGATAAATTTTTTACACACATCAATAATAATTGTTTAATACGAACATACACACTTATAGTTTCTACAAATTTACATTTGTTAATGAAAGAAACATGTACACATCATTTTTACAAATTGTTTAATATCAACCACTATATATAGCATCAGCCATTACTTATTTCATTCAAACGGAACAACTTATGAAATACAAAAAACACAAAAAAAAACCGTTAGATCCAACTCCCAAAAAAAAAACAAATTAATCATCATTATCTTAATAGCGTTAGATCCTTAACCGCTCATATAGATCTTTTTTTTTTCATAACCCGCGTATGCTACTTACTTTTTCAGATTTCACTGGACGATATATCGACGGCCTTCCCATTCGGTACGGGAATCTTGAAGATCAACGTGACCGCCAAGACACTGACGAAGATGCTCGAGTGGAGCGTCCACGACAGGATCAGTCAGAACAGCAGCAATCACGGCGGCGCCTTCCTTCAGATGTCCGGACTCCAGGTGAGCCTTGCGCATAACTTTCCCGCTTCCTTTTTTTTATGCCTCTTTTTATACGGCCTGGCGTTTGTGTACTTAAAAGGCGACTAATGGATGGCTAAACCTGTTTTCTTTTTTTTTCTTGTGACTGCTGCTGCTGTTGCGAGTCTAAATGCGTATTTTTGATGGATCGTGGTCACTTTTTTTACTTAGATGATACAACGGCAACACTAAGTTTTTTTATATTTATTTTAAAAGTAATTGATGTTTTATGCAAATTACCTATACATTTTTAATCAAGTGATTGTGAGTCTGATCTAAGAAAATTTCCAATAATTTTTTTTTTTTGTTTTTCTCGGTTGTTTGCGCCAAGTGTTGCAGACACGTCCGTACTTTATTGTTTGTATTATACAATCTCCGTGTTTGTAAATAATTTATTATTTACTGAGAAACTGTTTATTTTTGCATAGAGCTCTTTTATAACAGCCAATAATTGATCAGACATTTTTACCTTCGTCAAACGTCTTTTGAATTTCCTCAATACTTGAGTAAACGATTAACTGGCAAAAAAATCTTGTTTAACTTGCAAGGAACAAAAGCAGAAAGTTGAAGTTATCAGCAAAATAATGAACCTGTCAGTGGAATACAAGTACAATGGAACACACAGGTGTATTCGATTCACGTGCACCACGATAAGTCAAACATGCGTACCGTAAATGAAACGCATTAGTATTGCAAATAATTCTATTTGCTTTTATAACGACACTCGTTATCTTTATTTACACACCTTAATCTTCGCGTCGATTTGTTTAAATGCGTTGAATAAGTTCTTGGCTCGAGACAGAAGTCGAGCCTTTTCAATGAGAATCGTGTTTATTTTACTTCGGGAAAGATGCATGAAATGACGGAAAATGCTACCATCATTATATATTTACAAAAAAAAAAAGATGATTTATTCGGCATTTGTGTAAATAATTATAAGGAATTATAATGAGTCGATTTTTAATTTTTGTATAAATTAGTGCAATAAATGCTCATTTAAAATGGTCGCCTTTTGTACGAAAATAAAAATGTCAAAAAGATGCAAATGTCGATATGAATAATAATCAAACAGATTTAAAATTCTAATCGAAAAAAATTATTGAATTTACAACACTGATTTACAAGAAAAAATTAAAAAACAAAATTAATTTTCATTTATACATGACGTATGCAATTTTCACGCTCGCACACAATTATCGAAAATTTCAAAACGTTCATGCATAAACATTAGCGGTAATTGTTGGACAAATCTCATTGTGCCATTTGACTAATTTAAATATTATGTGATTAATTAACGTCAAGCATTTAAAACTCTTAAGCACTATTATGGCATAAAGAATTAATCTGCTATCACGATTACCAGCAACGGAATATCATTTTCAAGCCATCAAATTACACTGATCCGTCGTTATAACGCGATAAAACTGCGTGTCGCAGACAAGGCGGAAATAATGAAAACATTTGCATTTCAAATGTCAATATTCTTCAACGAGCCAAAGTGAGCAATATAAACATTGCGAAACGATCATTATGCAACTTATCCAGCTTGCATATACATACGGCGCACTATCGGCGTTATAATACAAACCTCTAAAATTCATGATTACAGGTCACTTACAATCTGTCGAAGCCAGTGGACTCGCGGGTCGTCGAGGTCAAGGTGCGATGCAGCTTTTGCGCCGTGCCCACCTACAATCATCTCGATACGGCCGCCACTTACACGATTTTACTGCCTGATTTTATGTACCGCGGCGGTGACGGCTTCGCTATGTTTAGAGAACTGCCTTTCACGAATATGAGTGAGTATATTTTTTTTTTTTTTTCAATTTTCTATACTAAATAATTTTATTCTACACACAATTTAACTGTCCCAACCATACGATAATTTAAGATTTTATAAGGAAATTGAGTTCCGATGCCTAAATTATAAGAAAAACTTCTAATTTTTTCCCTTTCTATCAAATTTATTCTTTGTATTGCAGTGATAAAAAAAAATGTAAATATGAATCATAACGCGTAATTTGTGATTTTTCAGATATGACAGTCGATCATGTGGTTCGACAATACATCAACAGCACGAGTCCCGTGTATCCGGGCGTCGAGGGCAGAATTCAATTTTTGACTGCGGAGAGCGGCAGCAGCAGAGAAGAGAAGTCGTCGCCTAACTCGGCAACCACCTCTACTTACACGTCGATGTTAGTGCTACTGGGCTCTTTCTCGCTCATGCGATTACTTTAATTTATTTTTAGCCAATTTCGTCGCTAGGGTAAACCGATGCATGACCTATGGACCTGCACAATACGTATATATATATATATATACACTCTTCTTTTGCATCTGATTCGATCAATGCTGTGGTGTACACAGACTTTCGTACAATCACAGTTGAGAATATCGAAAAAAAATTTTCATTCCTTTCGTTTACAAATTGTGCTACGATCTAAATATTTTCTGTATATTTAGGTATTAGTGTATGGTTTTTTTTCCACCAGATGTTGTAATCATTCTCTTCCGTCTTCTTTTTTTTTGCAGTTCTACTTGATGGCGATTCAGAGCATTGAAAATTCAAAGTTCTTTTAGTTCGGAAAAGTATAATAGTAGAATAAGCGAGTTTCGGAAGCTGATTTTTTTATATATACAGGTCAGTTTTTTAATGGAGAAGTTACGATTGTTAAAAATAGACCGAAATAAAAAGAGCTCGTGCGGTTTTATTGGGAATTGCTCAATTGAAGAGACTTTTATTGCGGAGTTACTTTAGATGCCACTTTTGCAACTGTTTACTCTGGAGATACAGAGTTGCGTGAGATTGTGAGCTGTGAATGTGTATACAGATGCATTTTATAAATATACATATATATATATATATGTATAAATATAAATTTGTAAGGTTCGAAGAGTTAAGGAGAAACGTTTGTTTAACTCTTATATAGATTTTTATTATGTTTGTTGCTAGTCTTATCGCGTTGATTTTACTTTTTTGCTATGAAAAAAAAAAAAAAAACACGTTTGAGCAAAATTTGAAATATATTCAAGGCACGAATATTATTCTCGATTTAAAAGTTTCGCTATTATACGTCTCTTTGTATTTTATCACTTCAGCCGCCAAAGCTAAGCATACAAAACTAATATTATACTTATGCACATTTCATTTGTGATCCTGTATACATATAGTAAAAGCAGAAACGCCTTAAAAACATCGTCGTTGCGGAGAAGCTGAAACGTATAATTTTATAAACACATATCAAAGAATATAGTGTCGTCGATCTGAAAGCTAATGTAAGCATTTTATATTTTTAAATACCGACGCAAGCCATTAAACTCTTGTGGCATATACAGACAGAAATAAAGACAAAAAAAATTGTTTCATAAAAAAACACAAGTTTATATTTCCTCTCTCGCCACCGATCCCAAAAATCAATATAGCCTTTTCCTTGTCATTATCCATCCTTCAAAGAAAAAAAAACCTTCGAAATACGCTATATACAGGAAAGTAACCGAGCTTGCGCACTTCTCTGTATTATGATCGCCCATCGCTATGGTAACAGGGCGAACGATAATCGGCGCTTTCCTGGGCTGCAAATGCGAAACATTCGCCTATCGGGAAGTGATAACCGTGACTACTGGCGTTAGTGCGGCAGTCATTGATAAGTTGCTTATCTACATCGGTTTGGTGAGGCAGAGAGATAACCGCGACAAGTGGTTACACGCGCTTCTCTTTTTCTTTTTTTGAAACACAAAACTGTTCGAAAAAAGATGTCGGATTACGCAACGCCGATACTTTATCTGAACATGGGTGGCGAGATGTTGTACGTACTCCAGCAGAGGCTTCAAACCCAAAGAATCACTCCCGATAAGACCATTCAAGGCTAGTCGAATTATTCTTGATTAATTTTGCGTGTTATAATTAAACATAGTTTAGCAACGGGTTTCTGAATAAAAGAAAAGAGATTCAGTTAACGTTCAAAATCTTATCCGAGTTTTTCTCATTTTAAATTACACATTCGGTGCAGAAACTATATTGTGTATTTATGAATAGAGAAATCTTGTTCTTATTATATAATGAGAATGTATAATTTATTAAGATGGGCATATCGAAAGCGCTGGTTTAACAGTTATTATAACTATTCACTGACAATCGATACTTGCTTATTTATTCAAACATTCGTAGCATTTAATAATGCCGTCATTCAATTGTTTGTCACTCGTGTATCAATTAATTTTTAGTTGAATCTCAAGGTCGGTGCAAATTACGTAGGATTTTATGATTCGATTTTATTGTATCGTATTCCCGGTATAGTGGCCTAATGATAGTGCCTTTTTCAAGTAAATTAAAACTCCTACCTAGAATGCGTAAATTTCTGAAGTGATGTAATAACTTCAGAGTTAATTTGTTTAGCAAATATTTACAACAAGCCGTATCTTACGCATTTTACAGTTCTTACTGTATTTTTCTAAACTGTAGCAAAATAATTTTCACTTGTCGATACACAGCTGCCAATTTTAGCGAGCGACTGTACTCGAAATAATATCGATTCGATTACTATGAAAATTTTCATCGATAAAGAAAAAGAAACGAAACAAAAATCAAAAGCTGCATTCGATAAAAGTAAAAAATTTCCAGTACTTAGCGACGTGATATACGCCCTGCTGAATCCTAAGCAACTGCAGATCGTATTCGAGAAGGGCCCACCGATGGGCATGTCCTCGCTGCGCGACATCCTCGAGCGCGTGGTCCTCTCCTCGATAATGAAGCTCGACGCCAACAGCATGAACAAACTCTTCGACCTCATGATCATGATGGTGAAGTATCAGCTGACCACAGTCACAGGACCACGTGAAGTCGTGCTCTCGACGCTGAACCACGTGGACGCGATACGCGACATGGCGATCGAGAGGACACTCAATGAACACGTCGATATGGCGCATCGGCTGATCGTCGATGTAAGTTCTCTTTGGTATACTTGCAAATCGTTTGAAACGCATAAAGTACCGGGGAATAGAGTCTTTTTTATAGTAACGAGTACAGTTATGCCAAAGTTTGTCACAGTCTTTAACTGACTCAAGGATAAATCGTTACGAGTACGCCGATCTTTCACCCATAAAACAATAAATAATGAATGCTCTTAGGACTCGACGAGGGACGTAAATAATAAACGTCCGAAACGTCGGCCCTTTAGTTAAAAGTTGTTTCATCGGTTTACGCATTATTAAATAAATAATGCACATTGCCTTGGCATAAACTGTGTATTCTTAGTATACGAAATCTTTGTCACGATCACATTCATTTAAAGACATTTTCACTTTTCCAACAAACCTCGAATGAAACGATTAACGACATTTCCGTGTTTTAAGACCTACGGAAAGATGACGCACAAGGAGATCTGGCAATTGAGGGACGAGTGCCTGCAGGAGATCCAGGAGCACAGCGTGCGCGTGTCGATAATGCTGAGGCTCGGCATGCAGAATCAGGACGCAAGTTTCAATCGGCTGACCCAGAGATACGACGAGCAGTACCAGGATCGTATAAAGATGCTGGAGAACGTCAAGCTGATGGATTATTCGGATGACGAGGCGATTATGGGATCCTTTACCTTTTACGGGGATCGAGTCACTTTATTGGGGAAGAACGTGTAAGTGTGTAGTGTTGGAGATGCGAAAGTATGCCAAGAATTGCAATTGTGATAAAAATGACTTTACAATAAAATTAAGAAGCAACGTTCAAAGAATTTCTTTTTATCACGCAAAATGTGAGCTTTAGTACCGACAACTGTACGATTAGCCCTTTTGTAAATAAATTTGCATTTTTTAATTATTTATAAACTTAGAGGAAAATTCTCACCGGATCTTAACTTATTGCAAGATTTATAGTTTGCTGTCTTTCAGATACTCCGCCACTTACGGACACGTCCACAGTAGCAGGTCGAGTCAAAATCTCCAGCAGGTCCTGGCGATGAGCAATAAATCAATGAGACAAGAGCTTCAGACACTCGCCACTCAGTTGGGCAAGGAAGAAGCACTGCCAAGCAGACCTTTCAGCTTGCAATTATTTACGAACGACAATGACAGATGTATGGACTGTACGACGGACGATTCCAAATTCGACAACTCGAATGCCGAGACGGATGCCACGGACGTGGAGGGAAATCTGAACGACAGAAATCGATCGGTCAACGAGTACAAAAATAATCTGGTGGAGAATATCAATTCGGAGTTTTCGGAAAGTGAACCACCTCGTACCGAAACTATGGACCTTATGAATTTGTTAGATGTAATCTAAAGTACAGATTGCATTCATATTGTATTGAGCTACAACATTGAGTAATTATTTTTCTATAGTCATCTATCGTTTTAATCTTAATGTATTTGAATTGCAAAGAAATTTTATATTTTTTTAAGGGTCTTAAATTTTCACTTATTTTTTAGTCAGAAAAATAATTTAATTACATGTTAAGTTTTAAATGTATAAAACATATTTTCAAATCGTTTACGAATGAATTTAACTTTGAGATTTTTGTAAGTGTTTGTAAATGTCATAAATATAATAAAAAGTATATATAATTTAATGAATCTTTCATTACTATCTTCGACTTAATCCGATAAAGATAAAATATATTTCACATTTCTTTGACCATCTGGATTAAGAGCATTTTTAACAGCTTCTTGATATTCACAAAGTGGAACGAGTTCGTGTGGTGGAGTGTGCAGCTTCTTGTCTATGAATAGTTGTTGCAGCTCATCAAGCATTTCATAACGTTCGTGTGAATCAGAATTTTTATTGGTCCACCTAGTCATCCAAAAGCCTTTGAAGCTAATATCCTGCAGTAATAAAAATGTAATTAAAGATTGTTATTTACATCGTTTTCACATCAAAGACCAGAAAATTCAATAACTAATATTTTGTTAAAGAATAATAAATAGCAGCAAGATTAATTATTAATCTAGTTACAAAGAATAAATCAAGTTTTTAGAAAACAGATTGTTGAATCATTTACTTTGAAAATCAGATTAGAAGCTGCAACAGTAAGCGGCTCTCTTGACATTCCTCCATAAGTGACCATAACACCACCTTTTTCTAAATGTCTCTGTACTTCTAAGGCATTTTTACCACATACACAGTTTAATGCCAACAATGGCTTTGGATATTTTCCACACTTAAAAATTTCCGTTGTCCGTAATTCTTTTTCAGTAAGTACTTCTGTGGCACCTAAACTGAACAGTTGATCCTAACGTATAGAAAAAAATTAGAAGTTAAAATTTTATAAATTATTAATTCTATTTTACTAGTAAGCACATATTTCTACCTTCAAACATGAAATGTCTGGCCTGTCTCGAACGATGTTGATTGATTTGAAACCCCATATCTTGCATAATTGGATAACCATCTGACCAACAGCAGAATTTGCTCCATTTTGAATCACAGTATCACCACATTTTAGAGGCACAAAGTCCTTTAACATTCTATATGCTGTACAAGGATTAACATTAATCATGCTAGCTGCAACTGAATCCAATCTTTTATCTATCTGAATAAAAAGAATAGTAAGATAATTATAGCATAACATTTTAACACAAAGGAATGCAGAAATTGAAAAATTATTACTTTGAACATGTCATGAGATTTGTGTATCGAATGTGTCCTCCATGTTCCTTTGTTGTGTCCATTGGGTACAACTCTATCGCCGACACAAAAATTTTTAGTATTTGGACCCACGGCTACAACTTCTCCCACGCCTTCATTACCTGGTACAGCAGGTAAAGGCGGTTTACTGGGATATCTTCCTTGTATAGTATTAATATCAGCTGGATTAATAGGTGCATAAATCCATTTTACCGTTATCTTTGAAATAGACAATTAACAATGAAAAAGAAGTAAACTTACACAATTCAATCAAAATAACAATAACAAGTGATGAATAAAACTGTTTAGCAGATAAACAATATTTTTTCGAATTTCTCTTTAACTTACTTCGTTTTCGCATGGTTTTTCAAGACATTCTGTGGATAATTGAAGAACATCTGCAGGCTCTCCATACTCTTTGTATAGTAACGTCTTCATATTATCAACGCGTGACATCAATCGCTGCCCATAATAAACCGATCTACGGAAATTACTTAATACTACACTACTTGCTTTTTGAACCTGCATATTTAATAATAATCAATAAATATCACATTTAAAAGAAACACCGGGGAAAAGTATGTTAAACTATTAGAGGTTAGGGTTTTGTTTTGGCACGTTATCTTATCATCATATGGTTCGCGGAAAAAATGTTATGATTTCGCCATTGTTCTGCAAGTTTATTCCGCACATGCATGTATACATGCAGCTTTATAGAGCGGGAGCAGCTTCATAATTTAAAAACTTAAGTATCATTTTATAGTGAAAATAAATAATAGGGGAAGGTGGGGCGTCACGGGCACCCTAACTTTAATTTAAGATTGTATTAAAAATCGATAGATTCGAATTATAAAAAAAATTACAATAAGTAAATAATACTATTAAGAAACAGGATTGACCACAAAAATATTCTATCGAGAGGTATTTTTTAATATAAAATTGAAAAATTAAAGCGCTCAGAAATGCTCTATGTGCCCCACTAGTGGGGCATAGGTGGCAGGAGGGTGGGGCACGAGTAGCATGGGCTATAATGGATAATGTGAGCTTACAATTATTGTTGCGTGCGATACCGCCTTTCTGCCTCGTGCAGCGAGGCTTCTTGAAAGCGCGGGCTATCGCGTCCGCTAAGGTAAAATACCCAATACCAGGACACATTTTTTAAAGCAATATTTAATATCGATATTTTAAACTGAAAGTCTTTTATTTTTACATTTTTTTTTCTTTTAATATATAATTTGGACTCTTATGAGTCGATTAAAAAAAAAAAAAGTTGTGATTGAGCTCTTTAAAGGTAAAATTTAATCGTATTAAAAAATGTCGCTATATGGTAGTAGTAGGACAACCTCGTCGGCTGAATCCAGTACTAGGACACATTTGACGCTAGAAGTTGGACAATAGATATAATACTTACTTTTCTTCATGTTAAATTATGGTTATAAGAATAGTAATTAATATATTGATAATTTAATTAGACAATAATACTACTAAGAATAGGTAAATAATACAAATTCTAAATTTTATACTTTTAGTACATAACTAGATTTATTTTTACAAAAATAATAATTTTAATACTGTTAATACTGACATAAAT
>UELV01107796.1:0-12503 GCA_900490015.1 Megastigmus stigmatizans
GGATGAGCGCATGCAAGAGCAGACCAAAGAAGACCGAATTCGTCGTAGACTTGAGCAAAAGGACGCTTTGGACATCCTGGAGGACAGTTCTGTACTTTATGGACCTGGCATTGATGATTCAGTGTGAGTATAGCCCAAAATTACTAGTTAATTAATGTTTTATTCATGGTTTTTTGCAAAAAAAAACTTTAAATCGATTTCCTGAAAAACGACATTTTTGAAGTCGGTGCCATTTAGAACTCAAAATCTACTCGACCGATCCTCTTGAAATTTTGTACACAGTTTCTGCATATAATTACCCAGGTAACCCTGTCGAGTTTTTCTTTTATTTATGTTTATTATTTATTTTGCAATAACAAATATTTGTTTTTTTTCGTCAAAAATAGCAGTTTTCACTTCAAAGTGTTGCCAAAAATCGAAAAAAAATTTTAAAAATAGAAACTCGACAGGGTCCTGAAGGTCGCAGGGTCAGCCAAGAAACTCCACACAATTTTCAGTCGCACACATAAATGTAAATCGACTGAAATCTCATTTTTCTTTAGTCGAGTCCCACATCACTTCTCACCCCTTTGACGTCCTGGCTGTGACTGAGACTTTTCTCACCCAGCAGGATGCCGACTCGATCATCCAATTGCCAGGATATCATTTATTCCACCATGACAGGAGCGGCAAAGAGGGTGGAGGCATGGGCATGGGCATGAGCGCCTATATTCGAAATATTTTCAAGATTAAAATCCTGGCTCACTCATCGAACACCTTTAACAACACACCGGAGTACCTTGTATTAGAGCTCTCTCTAGAGCACACCGCTCTTCTTTTCACGGTTGTGTATAGGCGACCGCACGCCGCCTATCTAGATGAATTTTTTGATGTCCTGACAAATTTCGCACCGGCCTATAGGGACGTGATCATCACGGGAGATTTTAACATCAATATGGCTGTCGCGGATTCAGCCTCTTCTCACCTTCACGAAAGCATAGACGCTCTCTCGCTCTTCTTGCTACCGTCGGAGCCCACTCATCACACCGTATATCGCGACCGCCCCCCGCACACATGGCTCGATCTCTTCATTATAAACAATCATTCTCCTCTTCTTTCTTACTCTAAATCTGTCTCTCCTTTCATTGCCGGCCACGACTTTATCTTTCTTTCATATAAACTCTCAATACCGCCAAAAGTCTGCAAAATTATCCTCATGCGCTCTCTGCGCACGCTTACTCTCGGTCGCTTGGCCGGCAGTCTACACACACACTTCGATTCCCGTTTCTTGGCTGACCCAATCCAGTACGCATCTGCTGATCTATCTCATCACGTGCCCTCTCATGAGTTTTCAGTCTCTCTCGTGAACTCACTCACCTCTACTCTCATAGACTGCATCACGGCTTCTTTTGACGAAGTTGCCCCTCTTCGTCCTGTCTCTCTCTCTCAAGCTCACGCAAGCCGTGGGTAACTCACGACATCCGGCTCCTCATGCGCGAGCGCGACAGGCTCTATCGCGTGGCCAGACGCTCGAGTTCACTCTCCGACCTCGATAGATTTAAGGCGCTGCGCAGGCAGATCTGTAATAGGTTCGATTCTGCCAAGAACCTATTCTACTCGCAGCGCCTTTCGCGTGCACCCGACGCCAAAACTAAATGGCGCGAGCTTCGACGGATGGGTGTCTCAAGCACCCCTCGAGCTTCGCCCTTTGTTTACTTCTCAGGCTCGGACCTAAACAGGCTCTACGCCAGCGTTGCCTCAGACGCAGTGCCTCTTACGCCTGCTATTCTCCAGAGGCTTTCGATGGCGTCGCTTACTGCCCCCGCTGACCAGCTGTTCAGATTCACGTCAGTTTCACAGCGTGAAATCTCTCTGGCCATCGGTAGGTCTGCCTCCAAGGCCTCGAGCCCGGACGGCACGGGCGTCTCAGCGGAAATGCTCAAAATGGTGGCTCCCACCCTTGTATCTCCCATCACAGACCTTTTCAATTATTCGCTGAGCAATGCCGTCTTTCCCGACCTTTGGTGGCGAGCCTTTCTCTCTCCCCTGGAGACGACACAAGATCTATTGCATTACTTAGTGAGATTTCTAAGGCGCTCGAGCATGTGGCGCATGACCAGCTTGCCCGCCACCTCGAGTCATCTGGTCTTCTAGACTCACGTCAGGCTGGTTGTCGACGGGGGCACAACACCCAGTTGGCCCTGCTGCGGGTACTGGACGATATTCGCTCTGCAATCGACAAGCGCATGATTACTGCGCTTATTCTGTTCGATTCTGTTCGATCCCACCGACCTTCAGGAAGGGATGGCGACAATCACTCGTGAAGCAGAGGCAGTTGCCGCCTGGGCCGCTGACAATGGTCTATCTCTCAACCTCGGGAAGCCGCAGGTGATGCTCCTTGGCAGCGAGGCTTTCATTTCTCGTCTCGACCTCGACAGCATTCCCAGAGTCTCTCTTCTCGGGGTCTCTCTCCCATACGCCTCCCGTGCAAAGAATCTTGGTGTTATAATTACACCCACTCTCAACTGGACACCTCACGTGAACCAAGTTCTACGTCGTGTCTACTGTTGTCTTCGTACCCTCAAATTCTATAAACACGCCCTTTCTATTCCTATGAAGAAGAACTTAGTTGAGAGTTTAATCTTTCCGCATTTTGACTAAGCGTGCGCTGTCTATCACGATCTTGACAAGACGCGCAGCATCAAGATTCAACGCGCTCTTAAAGCGTGTGTGCGCTTCGTATGCGGCAATATCCCCCGGATGGTGCATGTCACTCCGCACCGCATTAGCCTCGGCTGGCTCTCTGCGGCCATACGCCGCGAGTTCTTCATAGGCTCGCTGGTGTTCAACATCTTGGCCCATCGCAACCCAGCCTATCTTGCCGTCAACTTCCGGCGTATGAACGCTGACGTGAGCGCGCGCTCCTCCAGTCACCTCCCTTTCCGTCATCTCTTCTACAGCACACTGAGGACAGAGGCCCTGCGACGTTCATTCTACATAACAGCGTCAAATCTCCTTAACTTGCTGGATCCACTTACCATTACTTTCATTATAACTAATTTTATTTTTATATTCTTTTCATTTTTATCTATATTTTTATCTTTTATCATTGTTTTTATTTTTTATCATATTATATTTTATCAGTTTTTGTTTTTTTTTCCAAAGATTTATTTTTGTTAGTATTATTCTGTAAAAATTATCAATATGCACTCAGTGCTGCTTATGTACATTGCTGAAGGGCCAAATGGGGTCACACCCCCCGGTCCAAATAAATTATTATTCTATTCTATTCTCTCTCTCTCTCTCTCTCTCTGTCTCTTCTGCTGACGCTGCCGCTTCTGAAACAAAAAGGAAAGGGAATATACACATCCCATATTTATATTAGATAGGAATGCCATGTCTTTCCCCAAGTTTACCTGTTTTTAAACTTGTAGGAAAACAAGGCAGGGAGTTAAAAAGGGAGAGACTAAGGAATGCGCGTGTGCCATGTCTGGCAGTGTCAAGCGTGACTATTGGTTTTTATATTTTAAATTATGTAGTTGTGGAATCCGGGTTTGCACGTTGCGTAGCCCCCCTGGCCGTTTTGTTGATTTTACTGTCCCAACTAAAAAATGACAAGACGCCACTAACCCAATAAGCTCATTTTCTTTAAATGCATGCTGAAAGCGAATCTTATAATACCCGATAAATATAGATATGCTTACGCTTCCGGTACGCCATCCCATATTTTTCCCAAGATGCGGCAAACTCTTGGCGAAGCTAGCTGTCGAAGTACTCACGGAGAAGCGGATGATCCTCCTCCGTTGTCGGCGATGGTGCGTGATAGAATGGAGGTGGAGGGGCTGTCGGCATCTTGGCGACCGGATCATCGCGAAGCGTTTCCTAAGGTTTCTTTCTATGTCACCAGACTCTCCAACTGATTATATTTGCACAACCATTGAAATGGTTGTGAGGACCTTCCGTCTACATGGCGCGGTCTTCTTGGGCCACCCGTTCTGTTTGATTGGCTCTCCTGGGAGGAAGAGGGATTCCTCTCCTGGGAGATCGACCTTCTTCCTTTAGTACAGGCAATGGGGAGAAAAGGTCCCTAAAATTCATACCTGAGCAAAAAATATGGTCGTACAGGAAATTAAATTTTAAGGTGTGTTTCTCGTTTTTCAAACTCGAGCCAAGCTGGCAAACATGGACAAAAAAATTCGCTCAGCTGCAAAAAGCGGTTTTTCGTAAATAACAAAGGAACTATAACTCCGAACAGACCTTATTAAATGAGAAAGTTGCAGGTATTGAAAAGTTCTATCGATTCGATTATTATTTATATCGATTGCATTGTTATTATTCGAGATATATCGAAGAAACTGTTACAAAACGGGTCCTCTAGATTTCGTTCAAATTGAAGTTTGAATACTTGATATTTACTGTGAAGTTCAGGTCATGGCAAGCAAAAAAGGACTTTATCGAAAAATTGAAAAGTATTTAATATTTTCCGAGATTTATCGCATTTTCGAAAAAAAGGTGCCCCCAGAAATCGGCCACTATTGCCCAGGGAATGGTCTTAGAGTAACGATTAATGTCTTATTTTCTTCATGAAGAGTTGTTCTACCATGTTATTAAAGAATTGTGTTGATGTTATTAATTTTAAGGATTAAAGAATGACTTTGAAAAAATTTCACCTTTTTTAAACATGTTTTTTTTTAAATATATTTTCAATTTTTAATTTATGAAAATATCTCTTATGGAAATCGATTACTGACATTTTCTACGTATTTAAAAAAAATATATATTTTTCTGCAACCTTCTAGAGCCTAGAAAACTTTTTTTTTTAAATTTAGTGGACGAAATTTACATTTTACAGTGATAGCAGCTATCAGTGGCTAATGGATATCTGTCTTGCCCGCTTACAAGGCACGGAGCTCTTCATCTATCTTAATGACATTATCGTATTCAGTAAAAATCTTAGCGGAACACGGAATTAAATTCAGACAACTGATGAAACAACTAAAGCCAGCTAAGCTAACGATAGAACCTCAGAATTGCAAATTTTTATGCAAAGAAGCTACATTTTTAGGGTTTGTTGGTGGGCAATGGCGAAATACGGCTGGGTCTCAGGAAAAAAAAAGCTGTTCGCGAATATCTCGCCCCCACCATTCTCAAGAAAATCAAACAATTTCTCGGATTAATGGGTTACTACAGGCGTTTCAAGTCAACATTTGCGTCAATCGCATTATCACTAACGACACTGTTCCGTAAAACCGAGGAATTTGCATGGGGAAAGAAATACAAACGGAACTCGAGACCTTAAGAAATGCCCTTTGTAATGAGCCCGTCCTACGGTCGCCAAATTTCGAAGGTCCATTCTTAATAACAACAGGTGCATCGGACTAGTGCTTAGGGGCCATCTTAAGTCAAGGAGAGATAGGAAAAGATAGGCCCTGCGTCTATGCCTTCCGCACACTTTGAGGAGCAAAAATGCGTTATTCCATCTACGATAAGGAATTATTGATACGTATACGGTCGTCATTTTACAGTCATAATGGACCATCTACTACTCAAGTGGATCCACGAAACCAAAAGGCCCGAGCTTCGGTCAACTCGCCTGAAAACTAGATTCGAAGGATTCGACTTCACAGTCGTCTATAGACTACGCCCACGAAATTAAGCAGCCGATGCTCTATCGCGGATTTCGTTTTGAAAGATCGAGAAGAAAATCCAGATATATCTCGCGTCAAATGATTCAAAATGGCAGAAAAAGGGGAGCGAGAATATGAAGAAATGGAGGAGGCTAACGTCCGAATCGCTGCGGCAAAGAGATCTAAAAGAAATCTAAAAGGAAGAATGAGCCAATATTGTCATCATTAGGGAGTTCGGGAAATCCGACGTACAAGAAAAAACCCCTTTGGGTCGACGAATAGGAAACGACTGACCAAGAGAATAGAGGATACGAACCTTTAGGCAAGGAAATGGAAGGACACCAAAGCATCGGCAGCTCTAAAATTACAGAAAAGGGCGTTAGGCGAAAATATAAGACAGAAGTATAAAAACTATTAGTTTAGGGGCACCGCCACCAAAGCTGGTTGCGAGAAGATCCTAGATAGGCAGAAAAGCTACGAGACGATAGACTAGGTCGGAAGCATTGGGAAATTTGCGGCACAGTCTAAAGCTGGCAGTACGCCTGTTACTAACATCGGGGAAGAAACAACAAGGACAGCTACAGAAAATCTTGACCAGGTAATTAATCGGTCACCTCACCGTCAAACGCTCAATCAGTCACGACTTTATTTCCACCACAATTCGCCGAGATTTTACGGCTGAGTTTAATTGCGACTTCTTAATAAAAAAAGGCGAACGACCGCGATTTGAACCCGAAACGTTCCGCGCCGAAGTCGAGTGTTCTAATGTATCGTGCTAGTTCGTCACGCTCTGTGACACTTCCCGGGGCTAGGCAAGCATCGCCCTCGATGCTTCTGTGGAGTGCGGATGAGTCATTTTCTTCTTTACCAATTATGTTCTGCTCGGACCCTCGACGTGGAATTTCTGACTTCACCGGACGCAACGCGTGCGAGTTTATTTTTATCAGATCCGCCAGAATAACCTATTAGAGTCAGCACGGTTTCTTCTTTGATATTGGGAGCAGGATTCGGACCACTAAGGTGGTAGCTTCAATCTCTGAAGCGAGATCGTGAACTCGTTATAATACATTTCCTAGCTTACCGCCTCACATTTAGCACCAATGTTACGACCGATTTTAATGTGAAGTGCGATTTCTTAATAAAAAAGGTGAACGAACCCGAAACATCTCGCGCCGAAGTCGATTGCTTCTTTCCTCTTCGGATTGTCTCCATATATGATATTGCGCTGATTCGTCACGCTCCGTGACATATCGAACAAATAAAGCTGATTGCTGATCTACTTCAAGCATCGTCACCCTCAGTCGTGCAAGCGGACACTTTCAGAACAGAAGATGTTGCACAAGAATAGAAAGATGTAATCAATTTTCATCAAATGGAAAGACCATTACCTCATTCTCCGAGCTTCAATAAGTATTCTTTAATTTTCATGAAGACGACGCCAATATTTCTTACTTAAATTATGAAGATAGTCCAACTGAACTTTCACCTAGAAATCCAGCTGGATTTTTTTAACAGAGAATTGGAACGAGCTGTAAGAAACGAAAAAAGGAAAAATATCCGTTAGCCTAAGCGACTTGAGAAACAAGCCGCCAATAAAATTCATACTATTAATAACATTTTAGAAGATAAAGAGCTTCATCCTACTGCAGACGTGGGAACTGAATAAATCTCATGAAACCAAATTTACTAGGTCATTTAACAGAGAGTCATTTCCATCCTAATAATTTTCAAGTTATGGAGATAAAATTAGCTTTTCAATTGCTTAGTCGTCGAATGGCTTCTGCTATTAATCTTGCAGGTGAAGACGCGAGTGGATTAGCGTCATCAACCACTTGGAAGAAATCTGCAGGGACTGTTAAGAAACTGGATACAGTTATAGATGCGGGTAACTCTTATTTCTTCCGAAATGTCGATCGTCAAAAGCGACCATTCTCAGGTAAAAATACGGAAATCAAACAACGATTGAAAAGCGTTGTAGAGTGGTCGGTTCAGTGAAGAAAAATGGTAAAGCTAGTAAACCACCTTGTTTTTCTGGAATGCCTTAAACTGCACGCGCTATATTGGACGTACACAACGATCTTGTAGTAAAGTTTCCTAACTTTCAATTGGCAACTGATCTTTGAAATCAAGATTCTATTGAGCGTGTTCACTCCAAACTTCGCGGAAGAGGTGGTTTTAATACAAACCCTACTGCAAGGATGTACCGTTCAGCTTTCAGACACATTCTGATCACTGATTTCATTCATACGAGCAATATTGGTAATGTAAATTACACAGAAGCTCACTCGTCTGTACCATTGAAGATGAACGTTGCTTCTCAACTTGAAAACGCTCAATGACAATGCACTGAACATCTACTAACAATCGATCTTGAATTATTTGAGTATGATTCAGAAGAATAGAAGGAATTGAATGAAATCATTGAGGCTGCTGAACTGATGGAAATGTACTTAGAAATTGACAGTAGTAAAGTCCCAGATATTTGTCAAACAGATTTATGAATCTAATGAGATTACTTTTTATCGGTTATGTTGCGCGTAAAACATTAAAGAAAAATAAGTGCGCTGATTGCGAAAACGCGTTTATGAAAAGTGTAACTGCGTTGAGTAACTTTAACCAGACCTACATTAGATATAGAGAGTACCCTCATTCGGACCCGAATTTTCCAAATGTAACATATTTGACGAGACGAACAGAATTTTTTGCGACAATTGTAAACTATCAACTTATACAACTAATGCCTCAAGCGAAGTGAAGTATCTGAGAGTTGTGCTCAAACAGGAAGGTGTTTGCCCCAATCCAGAGACGATTAGGCCGGTGATAGAATTTCCGGCGCCTAAGAATATAAAGCAGCATCGGCGATTCTTGGGCATGGCATCGTGGTACAGGAGATTTTTAAGTAATCTCGCCACGATTGCAGATCCGCTCACTCAATTTATGAGAAAGGATAGTAAGTGGACGGATCAGCATCAATTTGCATTTGAGCAGATGAAGGCGCTCATGGCCTCTGCTCCAGTGCTACAAGCACCTAATTTTGAAAAAGGGAGTTTCTGATACAAACGGATGCAAGTGACGCTGGCATTGGAGCAGTGTTACTTCAGATCATCGAGGATGATGAGCATATTCTGGAATTCGCAAGCAGTAATAGAGAGAATGCTTAGCAGTAGTAAGGGCGATCAAAAAGTTCCGCCCGTACATTGAAGGTTACAAATCTAAAGTAATAACCAAAAGGGAGCACTCAATCACGCTATCTCGCATGTATCAAGTGGATAGCGAGGAGACGGCCGTAGCTGGTGTCTCCTGGGCAAATGGAACTAAAGACGAGTGGTATCTCCAAAAAATCAAGAAAGTTATGGAGGATCCTAGCAAGAATCCCAAATTCAAGCTGATCGGGGGGAGATTGTATTCTCATGACCCCGGATCCGCTAGTAGAAGGAATTTTGGACGAGGACGACGATGACGTATTACAAGACAAGCAGAAAGAAATATTACGTGAGTGCCATGATAGCTCGACAGCTGGGCACTTAATGCATGAAAAGACGCTCGCGAGGATATCGCAGCAATATTATTCGCAAGGAACGCGAAGAGGCACGTCTTCGCGGCGAACAGGTCGAACAACGTTGCCTAGACGTGATCCGAAGCCAGACATTATTCGTGGAGCTTCAGGACAAGAAGCTTCACATGAAACGTGAAGCCTGGGAGAGTCATCCCGAGCGCTTCACGTGTTACGTTTGCGGGATGCGCGGAGTCACGAGCACGCGCATGAGTCGCGGGGAGGGTGTGACGCGTAATTATTACAAAGCGAGAGATTACGCGCCTTCGTAAGCAACGACCAGACGCAAGCGGTTAATGAGGTTAATTGCCACGCGCGAGTGAGAGAAGCACATACCGGGTGTGCTACCGTAAAGATCTGCGAGTGTGAGAAAGAGACAAATATGACACGATCGGGACGAGCGTGGCCCGCTTGGAAAGCTCGAGAGAGAGACCGCGATGTTCGCCAAATATAAACGTGTCTTGCGCGGAGCATTTGAGATAATTGTTATCGTAAGCGTTTTACTGAGGTGTGATTGAGTGCAGTGCGGTGAGTGTGCAAGCTGCAGCCACCCCGAGATTTCATAGAGGAGAGGTTTCTCCCCGAAAAGGCGCGCGAGCGCAGCGTGTAGTGGGACAAAACGTCCCACAGGACTGGCCGGCCGTTCACGTTAGAGAATAAGAGCAAGGAGTTTCTACTTGGTGCACTCTTTGCACCGAGTAAGTGCGCGTTATTTTGTATGCGATTGGAATAAAGAGTGCGTAGTGTTCGCATTTCGATAGTCGGACACTTGTTTATACTCTCTCTCTCTCTCTTTCTCTCTCTCTCTCTCTCTCTCTCTCTCTCTCTCTCTCTCTCTCCCTCGCTCGGTTGCGAGGACAGTGTATGTGCGCCGACATTCATTAAGAAGACCTCTTTTCTCAGTAAAATGCTCAATTTCGAAGCAGTGGGTTATTAGGTGTAAAATTCAGGGATTTAATTAATTTTTCTATTGAATTGCATTTAAAATTTGACTGAAAAAAAACTCTACATCTCACTAAAATCTGGTCGTCCAAGAATATTTTTCACGATAAAATATCTAACTTGTAAGCAACGGGTTATTAAGTGTAGAAGCCTAGAATTAAATTTATTTATTTTGTATCTAGTTGAATAAAATATTCAAAAGCTAAAATTATGATGTGAGAATAAAATACATATACTTTCGTCAGTTAATCCAATGTAACGTCCTGAAACACGCACATGAAGACTGTTCGAAATCGTCTCCGAAATTCGACGCCGTTAGCATCTCTCTTTCTCTCTAAGGCCGTCAACGACGCGCGCGAGAGCACGACCAGTCCACTCTCACCACACAGCAGATTTTCTGCCCCCTCCAACTACCAAGACGCTGACCGACGGTGCTTCACTGCGCTGCCCGGCATTCTTCTCAGCCCGCGACGGTAGTAGAAACAGCATTAAAACTATCTACGCGACAAACTGTCCGTTCTCTACGGCACGACGGCGACTTCAATAAATTTCATTCTCTCAAACGAAAATTATAGTTCTTTTTGAACCTTCTCAGTCCACGATCCTCACTACTACAAAAATATTGGACCTTCGAGCCGGATCGTAGGAGAATAGCAAACAACAACCAGGCTACAGCGTAGAACTATTCCTCTTCTTCGCAGGTACGCAACAAAAGTGTTCGTGGTCGTGAGTGCCGATAAGGTCACATGTGTCTGCATGCTGACTTCACGCGTACGCTGCTGTCTCTCTCGTTTGCCTCGCCGTCGCGTGCACTCGGAATCCATCTTCTAAGGCTTCCGAGGGGAAATATTACATCTAATTGCTATTCTAAATATTTCTAAAAAGGCGCGGAGTGTGCGTAGTTACCAACTCCACGTCGTCAAGAAAGGAGTGAGCACAGACTAGCCAGTTCCTTATACACAAGAGTGTGCGTCTAAACGGACTCTTGTACCTCTCCAAGTCAGCCATCTTGTTGCAGGCAAGAATAGCAAGTGGCAAGTTCTAATCGGAGCGTACGTCGCTGACCAGCTCCGAGTCTCTGTAAAAACGTACATTATAAAACCCCGCTCTAGAGTCACCGCGTGTACGATGATCAAGTCAAAGTTGCCGGCAAGTGCAACAAAACACAAACGGGGCTCTCATCAGTCAAGGTAAGGACTACCCGCGTGGTCTCTACACGTTGCGGGGTCCTCACCAGTCGAGCCACGAACTACCCACGTAGAGCCTGCACGCTGCTGCAGTAGCAAGGCGCGGGGCGCTCGCCGTGCAATTGCGAGCTTTCCATGAGGGAAGAAGAGTTGGCATCTAATAGGCGAAAATCAGGACGCGTGATGTCCAGGATGCCGAATACATCATCTAGTCACACTAGCCTCTTTACTATATTTAATGAGATTAAGATAATTTAGTAAAAATTTGGATGCTTTTAACCTGAAAATAGAATCTCAACTTGGGTTTGAGCTTATTATAAATTTAATTTGCGTTTTGAATCTAGTCCTAAGAAAATTAAATGCAATTTGTCGTCTCTGAAGCTAGTCTTGAAGGAAATTGCACGCAATCTTTTGCCTTAGCAAACACTTATGTAAATGGGCTTTGCAGTTTTATTGCTGCCTGCTGATACGTCATCTCGCATGCAACTTCGACTGCTGGCCCACAGCTGGATGAACTCTTGATTCAGCTACTGATTTCGCTGCAGAGATAGATGATTATAACGCCTGCAGTAATTTATCGGTGAGCAGTCAACGCTATGGGTCGTCAGCTGATTCACAGTGAGAACGTTAGCAGACATCTTCAACGTCGCATCTTCAAGTGCATCTCTACGTTCATAGTAGCATAAGTATTATAACTTAGGTTAAAACTTAATTGTAATAACTCTCACTATTTATTGTTCTAATCTCGAGTGGGCAAGAATAGTTAACGCAATACTCGGATTAAATAGTCAAATTAGTTGTTAATCAAATTACTTTTGATCAAAATGGAAGAGTATCACGTTAAGCAACTTTGGCTTCAAGCTAAAATTACAAATTCTTTTCAAAACTTCAAGTCTAAAGGTAAAGATAATATGACTGAAGGTAATGCCGAGTCACGTCTAGCCGGTCTTCAGAAATATTACCTTACTTTTCAATTAATCCATTAACGACCAAGATCCCGAATTTTCAACATTTTTTTCAAGGCTCTTTTTCAACTAATTAAAAGGTTTGAAAAAATTTTAAAAAGATCATATCCGACGTATTTTGAGCTGTTCTTTCGAATTGTGATACCGATTTTTTGTTAAAATACTCCTGCAATAAAATATATATAAAAAATTTGGAAATTTTCAACTTTATGAACTTTTTCATAAGGAAAATGCAATGAAAATAATTCAA
>UELV01107796.1:12523-23287 GCA_900490015.1 Megastigmus stigmatizans
ATTCAAAATACTGCAAAAAAGTGCAATCGATGTTCAAATATTACGGGAATTTTTTTTTTTATGATTCTAAAATATTTTTAACCTCTTCAAAATGGCCATATTTCGCAAAATCCCAAAAGCTCAAAATTTAATAAGCAATTTTTTAATAAAGTTTTGACCTGTTCTTTCGAATGGTGATACCGATTTTTTGTTAATATACTCCTGCAAAAAAACATGGCGTGTTTTTCACGAAAAAAAGTGAAAAAATTTAGAAATCTCTGATAAAAAACATAACTATTTCACTAGTAGTCTTTCTGACATAGTTGAGGATAGTTATTTTGACCGCAGAGGAGACTTTTTAGATTTTCTGAAAAATGTTAAAATTAAAACTGTTGTTCAAGGCGCTTCTAGCTCTACTACTGCGCCAGTTCTTCCAAGTTTTACTCACTCTACTAATGTTTCGTTTCAATCCTTGCCAAAAATAGATTTGCCAAAACTTTCGGATAATTTTTCGGATTGGGAAAATTTTAGGAATGTTTTTCGCTCAGTCATTCATCGGCGCGAGGACTTATTGCCTGTTATGAAACTGAATTATCTTCGTACTCACCTTACAGATGACGCACTTGAGAAAATCAAATCTCTTCCCATTTCGGGTGATAATTATGAACGAGCTTGGATAGCATTAATTGAATATTATGAAAATCAACGTCGTATTGTTAGTGCTCATATTTCGAAAATCTTCTCAGTCAAACCCATGAAGACAGACACTTCGTCTGAAATTAAACGTATTTACAGGGAACTTTTCAACCCTATAGCTAATCTAACTTCCATTAATAGAGCGGCTTCTTTAGGGAGCGACGTAATGGTACATTTTGCGCTTAAGCAACTTGATTTAAATAAAACGTAAGGAACGGGACAGACACTTAGGTGATAGTGTCGATCCACCCACATTGGAGCAACTCCAATCATTTCTTCGAAGTCAAACCCTCACTCTAGAAGCCATCGAAGCAGGTACTAAATCTTCTTCGAAAAATAACTTTAAAACACGATCACCTAACTAAAATCTCGTAAGCCAGAACATGACAATACTCATACGGCTTATTCTCATCAAACGTCGTCTCAAACCTCGAAAAATCAACAAAGGAAGAAATGTTTACTATATAATGAACCGCATTATATCTATCGATGTGAACAATTTCTGAGTAAGACGATTCTCGATCGAAAAGAACTTCTTAAATCATCTAATCTTTGTCTTAATTATTTAGAGAAGCATCACATCAAAAATTGTACTTCTTCGTATCGATGCTTTCTTTGTAAAGCCAAGCATCACACACTAGTGCACACTAATAGCTACTCGTCTAATCCGCCGAATAACTCGTCAAGCTGCCTCAGTATCCAATTCTCTAAGCCCTAATTGTGGCAACCTTGTCGTTTCTAACGATATAAAAACTGCTTCTCAAGCAGTCACTCTAAATGCTGGCGTTAGTGCCAACTGTGCAGGAGTACTTTTGGCTACCGCTAGGGTCATCGCCATTGGTCCATGCGGATCCGAAATTCAAATACGCGCGTTGATTGATTCTGGTTCTCAAATATCTCTTATTACACAAGCATTGTGTAACCAATTACTGTTAAATTTTAGAACCAGTCATACTCAAATTCAAGGTATAGCAGAAAAGATAACTACCATCTCTTCTAAGGTAGCTTGTCTTACTATACAACCTCATTTCAATTCAACTTATTCTTTGGAAGTTGATTCTATTGTCTTACCAAAGTTATCTTCTTATAAGCCTCCCGTCGTAGGTGGTATATCTAACTTCGAATAATTAAGAGGGCTGCAGCTAGCAAACCCCATGTATTTCGATCCCTCACGCATTGATTTGGCAAGATTTTTTATCTCTTCATTGATCAAACGAATGTGCACATGAAGCCAAACTTTTGGAGCTCGTACAAGATTTTTGGAGGGCGGAGGAAATAACAGTGGATAAAAAATCTTACTCGCCTGACGAACAAGCATGCGAGGATTTTTATCAAAAAACTACTCATCAAGATGAAACAGGTCGAGACATTGCAAGTCTTCCTTGAAAAATCGAGAAAATCTGAGATCTGCTCATCTCGAAAACTCTCATTCTGCCGTATTCTGCGCACTCAATCGTCTCGAAGCAAATTTCGCTAAGGACGAGAAATTGAAAATAGCTTATACAGCATTCATAAAAGAGTACGTTGACTTAGGTCATATGGTCTTCTCTTCGAATTTTGATTTATTATCTAACAAATCTCAAGCCTTCTTACCACATCATGGTGTGTGGAAGAAAACTAGTACGACAACCAAATTACGTACTGTATTTAATGGCTAGAGTAAATCTAAATCAGGAGTTTCGATCAACGATCTTCTACACGTTGGGATTAAGCTTCTTCAAAATCCCGTCGCTTTGATTTGTGCCTGGCGTAGGTATAAGATCACTCTTTCAGCTGAAGTGAAATAAATGTTCAGAGAAATTGGTGTCTAACAATTTGATAAACCCTTTCGGTCGATTTTATGGCGTTTTAACAAGAGTGAACCCATCCAAATTTATCGATTGACCACAGTAACGTATGGTTTGGCCTGTTCGCCTTTCTTAGCCATACACACGCTTCTGAAATTAACCGCAGACTATGGCAAAACTTATCCAATCGCAGCTGAGGCTGTTCGATCTGAAATGTACTCAAATAATGTGCTTTCTGGTGCCCACTCGTTAGAAGAAGCTTTATAGAAACAAGATGAGTTAATTCAACTTTTTAAGCAAGATCATCTCAATCTGCGAAAGTGGACTTCAAATAATGCTGAAGTTCTCTCGTATTTACCCTCGAATATGTTAGCTGCAGATTCAATTTCGTTATTTGCCTCGGAAACTTCTGTACCCATTTTAGGTATAGATTGGCATCCTAACAGCGACTACTTCAGCTTTCACATCGAAGACATCCATTCGAATTGCCATTTATGAAACGCTCTGTTCTTTCAAGTATTCCTCGTCTTTTTGATCCTATGGGGTGGTTGGCCCCTATTGTGATTACCGCTAAGATAATCATGCAATCCTTGTGACTTCTTAAAGTTAGTTGGGTTGATGAACTTCCTCTCAACATTTCAAATCGTTGGCAGACTTGGTTGCATGATCTTCCCTCTGTCAGTCACATCAATATCCCTCGCTGGAGTGAATTCACATCTGAATGCGAATTTATTGAAGTTCATGGATTTGCAGATGCATCCAAATTTGCATATGGTGCAGTTATTTATCTGCGATTAATTCAAAACCAAAATGTACTAGTCACACTTCAAGTGGCCATAATACGTGTGGCTCCACTAAAGACGTTAAGTATTCCTCGCTTAGAACTTTGCGCTGCGTTGCTACTGGCTCGTCTGACTCAGGCTTTCATCGAATCATTCACATTAAAGGTCGATAGTATTCATCTATGGTCTGATTCTGCAGATGTACTCGTCTGGCTAATAGTCCACCCATCTAGATGGGGCGTGTTTGTAGAGATTCAGAGATTCGTACCTTGCTACCTGATGCGTATCGGCATCACGTGCGATCAAGTGATAACCGCGCTGACGTCATATCACGAGGTATCGAATCCCCAAAATTAGCCTCTCATAGTCTTTAGTGGAAAGGTCCCTCTTGGCTATCAGATAATCACGAGTCATGGTCGAAAGCTCACGATGATCTCAAGTTTGCTGTAAATAGTCTTAATTTTAAACCTAGTCATAGTCTAATCGCAAATAAAGCTTTAGCAAACTCTGCTGAAAATACTCTAGAAGTTTGGAAACTCATTAATGAGTACTCGTCATTAGATAAATTGTTAATAATAGCTTCATACTGCTTACTACTTCATCTGCAGAATCTGTTCGAAAACGGAACAAACGTCGAGTCCGAAATCGACGGTTAGCTTTCTTACTGTTCTTCAATCCCTACTATGCCATCACACTTCAACTTCCGAGGAGGTCAGCGCTAGTAAGATTGAAAACACCAGGCTTTGTCTGGTCTATCTAGTTCAAACAGTTTATTTTAAGCCTGAACTACAACAATTAGCTAGAAAAGGAAAGCTTTCTACTAAAAGCTCTATTTTACCATTAAATCCCATCATACAAAATCATTTGCTCAGGTTAGGCGTTCGACTGTCTCACTCGCTTCTAGAAGATACTAAACATACTCTTATTCTACCTACTGATTGTCATTTTACTACATTAATAATTAGGAATGCTCATTATCGTTCTCTTCATGGTGGCGTTCAGCTCACGCTTGCCATACTAAGACGTCCGTATTGGATAGTGAAAGGACGAGCTGCAGTCAAAAGAGTTATCTGATCCTGTATTGCATGCTCACGACAGGCATCTCCATTAATGGGTGCCCACTCAATTAATGGGAGAACTGCCTAAGGCTCGAGTGCGTTCTTCTTCATTTTTCGAACGTGTAGGAGTCGATTATGCCGGCCCTATTCAACTCCGTCTCACTAAAACTAAAGGAAAAGGCACGATGAAAGACTATATCGCAATATTTATTTGTATGGCTACTAGAGCCGTCCGCATAGAGGTAGTCGAAGACTACACGAGTGAAGCTTTCATCGCTGCTTTCCATCGATTTACGCTTCTTCTTTTTTTTTCCCGATCTTATTTCCTTTACCTGATCTTCCCTCTCTTCATATTTTGCACAGTTTACGCTTTCCTAACTTTATATGCACATCTAATGAAAACATCATTAGCCAAGTATGGGTAATAATGTGTTCTCAGCAGATGCTCTGAATTTTCCTAATCTCTGTCTAGCCCTTTTTTTCTGTCTCTGATACCGAAGCGTCAGTGGATAGCGTAAGCATTAATTGCTTTATTACGGTCGCCCATATAATGCGATGCAACTGTTCTTTACCTACATCATTACCCATAGTGTTCCTGAATTTGCCTGAAAAACGCAATCTGCCCTAATGTCTGTCTGTCTGGGTTTTCCAGTAACAGCTATTTAAATATACGCAAAATCTAGACTTACGAGGAAAGTAGCGAAGAATTATCGAGCAAAAATGTTCCCTTGCTTTCTTTTTATTAATTAATTAATTTTGATGGAACGGACCGTTGGCCGTCACACCAATTACAATAATGAATTCTATTCACATTATTTATAGCAAAGTATAAACTGGAAAAGTATAAGTTCTTGTAAATATTATGTTAAATATTTATTTAGTTTAAAAAAACTTATTAACATTAGTTATAATACAAATAAAAATTCTTTAATAATTTAGTTTGCTATATTATACTGTTAAATATGAAGGAATGTATTATTCTTGACAATACTCAGCATTTTGAAGCAAAAAAGTAAATTTACATGGTCACACTCTCCACTGCGTTCTTTGATAGAGATAAAATCGAGGTAAGTACTGTGTTTTCAGATCTTTTTACCTAGTCATTAGGGCATCTCTCTCTACGGTGCAACTGCAGGTGCTTCGAGTCACCTGCAGTACCAATTAACGTGCGAGCATTGTGTCTACCGCGAACCTTGTATATTTCTTTTGATTGTAGAATATACACTTGTTATTTATTAAATTGCCGCGAGTCTTCATTTGCGAGTATTTTACGCCTTTTTCTATCACAAGGACTACACGTCATCGCCGACGCGGTGGTGCGACGAATTTTCCCGCGCGTACTGAGTTGCCGTGCTCATACGTGATTTTCCCAATATGATTAAAATTGTTCGTAACTTAACACACTAAAGTGAAGTCGGATTTTCGTCGACTTTACAAGTTAACGAAGATTTATATATCCAGAACATCGAGTGTACTTGCAGCAGTTAAGTTACAGCGTGCTGATTGACGACAAGAAGACAACAATAAAAACGGATTTATCTATTGATAAAAATTATATATTTATAATTTAGCACTCCGTCACCCCATTCTTCAGTAATTTAAATAGCAAAGAAATAAAAAAATATTTAATAACACCAAAAATGCTTAAAAATGTTCTGCAGGCATAATGTAAAGTACCTTCCTTCGTATCATAGTTAGATGTTTCCTAACCTCGAAACAATGATAGTTGGTCTGTGTGATGAATGCAATCCTTACCTTCCTTTCTCCTGTCATTTATGTATGCTTAAGTGTTTCTTTTTGTACTAGAGTAGTATGCTTTACTAATTTCCTCTGTCTTGCTATTTGCGAAGCACTCCAGTGATGACTACTTGCCTTCACTTCTCTGGCTTTCTGCTGATGCTGGGAACTCCTATTGTGCGAGCCTGCTTTCCATCGATGGTGCTGTGGTGGACTCATGACTGCCTCTGGTGAAGCTCTTCCTGCCCACTAAACTTTTGAAGGCTCGTTTCCACTCTGCTCTCTGGTGGTCGAGCCTTAGTAATCCAGTATGCTGTTGGCGAGTAGTGTGCAGCGGGGAAAAAGATTTATCTGGGTAACTTGTGAGGCGATAGGTTTCCAGGTGGTGTGTATGCTTTCGTACACACAGTCTTTGCGTTATAGTTCGTTTTTAGGCTAGACAGGGGTGTGGATGTGCACGTGTGTTTGGAGTTCTCGCACTTTAGCCCTATGCTAGGTGCTATCCGAGGACTTCCTACGCCAACTCAGTCACTGAGTGCTGAGTTCTAAGAGTTAGGCCTATTTTATTTAAATTTTAATTCTTTTAGGATATGGCTAAGTGATTGGTCGAATTGCCATGTCACAAAGTACTAAATTAAATAAAATAGTTGATATTTAAAAAAAAATAATAAGAAAAACATAGAAAAATAAAAAGAATAATTTACTTTTATTATAATTCATATAACACAAAATAAATATTTGTTTGATTGAATTCCTCGCGGGTTTTCAGTTACTTCTTAAATGTTATATTGGTATATTTACAGGGAGAAAAAGATATATGTTGCCCAGCTTTGAAAATACTAAAATAGCATGTCAATTTCACATGGTAATATAGCTCGAAAAAAATGGACAAACTCCCTTTGAAAAGTATAACGTGTTGAAAGGAATGCTGAAGTTCTGTTTTATCGAACATGGGAGATTCGCTTACATTTTCGAAAATCTCCGTTACTGCATATTTCAATTTCTAGTTAATTGGGTGTATGAAAATTACATTTCTTGAAACACGGAAAAATAAGATACGGAACAGAAGTAAGCCTGGTGCACATTCACGAAAAGTATGAACAAAAGTTTACGTCGTGTGTCATCACGCGTAAACATTTTCAAACAAATTTTTTGTTGTAAGTATTGCTAAATTTTACTTCGAAGATATTACTGTGTGATTATTATTATTGCTAATTTAAAGAATAGATTCCTTGTTTTATGTAAGATGAAGAAGTAGTCGAAAAACTTATTCAGGGGTTTTCAGTATCTCTATTTGTGAATTTAATATCATAGTTACTCTACTTGACATTGCAAAATAATTGTTATTGCTAAATAATTATTGACAAATTCACATGCATGTGTAATTTAAAGAGTTTTCAAGTCGTAAATTTACTCGGG
Organism: Megastigmus stigmatizans; assembly: GCA_900490015.1. Classification (NCBI taxonomy): domain Eukaryota; kingdom Metazoa; phylum Arthropoda; class Insecta; order Hymenoptera; family Megastigmidae; genus Megastigmus; species Megastigmus stigmatizans. The sequence continues at coordinate 19,982 of UELV01107796.1, forward strand.
GGGTTTTTAATGTTTTTGTTTGTGATTATGTTATTACAAAATCAATAAACAAATTTAGTAGCTCATCTAATTTACACAGTTTTCTAGCCAAAAAACTTACTCAGAGGTTTTCGTTATCTCTATACTTATAAAACAGATCATAGTTTCTCTATTTGACATTGAAAACTTTGTTATTGCTATAAGGGAACTTTTGTCTGTTGTTGTTTCTTTTCTATATATTTTATACTTGAAATTATTCTAAACAGCCATAAATATAGCAAGCAAACGGACAAGCTCAGTCCATTTGTAAACACGATACGGTACACACCGACGTAGTTCGCGAGCGTGCTAAGTAAGATGTGCTAATTATGTGTGAAAGTGTAATTATAAAATTTGACAAATCCTGAAGATGGAATGTAAAGGATTCCGAAACGCGTCGACATTATAAAGAATATCGAACGATGTCACTAGATTGATATAAAGGTAAAACTCAATAGAGTAAATATAGTTTGACCTTGCTATTGCTAGTGATTTATCCATTTGATGAAAGTAACTCTGGTTTAAAACATCAGGTGAAAAATCAGGTGATATTTTCCCGAAAGACCCAAAAGAAAATTTTTTAAAAACAGCGTCTTTCACATTATATTTTTTGTATCAAAATCCTTTAATTGGATCAACCCAAAAAAAAATTATCGTAGAACCACGACCAACAGTCTTTCTCTGATTTTTTTTCCAAGCCCGGCGATTACAAATCCTAATCTGAAAAAATTCCAAAATATTTCAAATCGATATATCTCTGAAACATCGGGGGGTGTAAGTCCAGTTTTTTTTCGAAGTTATGCACTATGATATGCTACATTTTTCATTTTCTCCAAAATTTCTCGCATTGGTGGGATAACCCTAAAATCCCTAAAAACCCTATTTTTTAAAACTCGTGTCGATTATTCTAAATATTCAATAGGTACAGACAGGTACGACAGGTACGACAGAGTTAAGATGACACAACAAAAGCGTGATGCTACACGCTACTTGCAAGGCCTATATTAGATTATTAATTAGATTTATAAATGCGTAATGAGGGAACTCTACTTAAATACAATAAAAGACTTTTTTTAAGATTATTTTATTGTAATTTATTTTTTTTTAACAATTTCCAAACATCGAGATTAAAAGTTTATACTGGCGATTCATATTTTCCATTATATTTTCTAGCCAAGGATCACAAATATACACACTTTTTTTAAATGATTCTGGGATTCTTAAAAGATTGTTCACAACGGCTGGGTTTTTGCGAAATGAAAGTTGTATCAATTATATTGTCACGTATGATAACTGTGACGAGAGATTCTTTATCTCTCTATGTGGATTCTATTCCGTCCGACTTTTCGGTAACTTAATCCGGAAAGGAATTTGTGAGGGCGGGTAAATAAAGTGACGCGAAGACTAGAGAACTTGTTACTATGTTTATTCACGATAAGTTGATTGGTTCTAGTTGCGTTGCGCGGCTATCGGTCAATCGTTTCTCGTTCAGATGTTGGGTCGTTCTCCTCGATGCAGCCTGATGGGACTGCTTATATTATGCGTGATCGAAGATGGTGGAAGTGGTAAAAATCGCCTCGTACAATTTTTCGTAGAGTCGGCATTTTGACTGTTGCCGAGTGAAAAAGTGCTGCGTCTGCTGACGCTTGTATTTTGTGGCTTGGTCAGATACGAGTTCTACTTCTTTGGAATGCGCTTTATCGGAGTTGCACTTTATTGGAATATGGTATTTGCGCGCCAATGAATAAAATAATAGGAGAGCTCGGTGCCCTATGGAACACGACCGGGGCCTCATCACCTGCGCCCTCGCAGGTGCCGCAAGGGTGCGCGCAAATGAGGGCTAGACGGCGTCGAAGCGAAAACAAACCAAGAAAAGAAGCTGATACAAAAAGATGTTTTGGCTTGGGTACGACACTTGTAATGTTGCAGCGATATCCCGTAATATGAAAATTGTGTCTAATAATTTTATGTAATAGTATGTTGATTGATATATCCCCTGCAACATATCGAGGTGGTACGGAAGCCTACAAGGCTTATTACATTTGCTCAAAAATATACGAAAAGACGCACGCTGTATTATGAAATGATATCCTATGACTTGATACATTGGAAAGGAAACATCGCTAAAAGAACATTTGTGTAAGGAATGTATAAGATTGCATAAATGATTTAGATGAAAATTCGCATAAAAATAAGAGTCTAAAATTACAAAAATTGGCTAAGAAAAACATTCGTATAAAATTGATTTAGACAAGAGTTCGTATAATAATACAAAATTTGATTTAGCTAGCAATTTCGCATAAAATTGGTCGCAAAAAGAATATAAGATTTAAAAAGTAAAATATGATTTAGGAAATTTTCGCATTTACAATTGGTTCGCAGAGAAAAATATAAGATTAGAAAAACGATTGGCATAAAACTATGATCTAGACAAAATTTCGTATAAGGTATGATTTTACAACAATTGATTTATATAATATTTTTGCAAAAAATAAGGTATAATATTACAAAGAAATTTACATAATTGTAAGTAGCTTTTTTTTTTTTTTAAATACAAAGTGTGACATTAAATAAGGATTTTCGGTCGATAATTATGGTTGATGCCATGACCATAGCAGTTCCGGATGATGTGATTGTATCCTTTCCGTGTTTGTATAGTCGTTTTCCTGGCGTGGTGTGTAAAGCACTGGGAGCCCTGGGATTCTAATTTCTTCTAGGCTAGGTGGTCGATTGGTCATGTTTTGGATCCTTGGATGATTTTGTTTGAGCCTTCCCCTCTGTTGTGCTGGTTGTATATTTTCGATCATTTGTATTTCTCTTGGTGTTGGTTGTTGTTGCTTTTTTTTCTGAAAACAATCTTTTCTTGATTAGTATAAGGGGACCCCCCACTAATAATATTTTTCACAGAATAGCGCAAATAATTGCTATCATTATGAAGGATCCATCAAATATAGTTATTTTTTTTATACTGGTTTACTTTAAAAAATTATTGTTAATATACACAATTGAGAATTAATAACTGCATATCATTAGTCCAAGATTGAATTGTAAAATAATCTCTTGTGTTTTGACTCACCTTATATGGTAAATATAAAAATATTATTGATCTTAAATGCGTTGATGCTGGAGAGAAAGAGAAAAAATATAGTGAAGTATTATGAGAGTTATTTGTTACTCTTCTGTTTTCTTTTTCTCTGTTTTTTTTTTTGTTTTTCATAGGTCAATTTTATTATGTGCTAGTGACGTGTATTATATAAGTGCACAAAAATGTCATTCGAGTGTACCCCT
>UELV01107805.1:0-12445 GCA_900490015.1 Megastigmus stigmatizans
ATATATATATATGATATAGATGTATATATAATAGAATGTAATAAACCTCAAAATTATCCAGCAAAACTGTAAGTTCATGCTCATAGATCTGTATTACTTTTGATGACTCTATTTTACTGATCAAAGTGAAATATTTACATAAATAGTACCTATTTCTTTTCTATTATTATGTTTGCGACTCTGTGATGAAATTATTCTGTTATATATATATATATATATTAACAATTAGTAAAATTTTAAGTTAAGATAATGTGTTACCGCCTGAAGGATTCCTACCTTATCAATTCTTGCATTTAACGAAATGTATAGAGATTAATTTTTGGAAAAACTCTCTGTCACCATATCGGTAATGATGTAAACATTACGTCGTAAATTGTGAATGAAATTTCATGCAACTCGAATGACAAAATGGTGCTGACAGAGAGTTTTTACCAAAAATTAATCTCTAACTTTATGTATTTCGTTTGATGCAAAAATCGTTAAGGTAGGAATCTTTCCGACCGCAGCGTATTTCCTCAAATACTAAGTAGCAAATATGAAACTTTGAAATTTAAAATAATTGTATTTTATTATACATCGCACTTAAATTTTATTTAGAAATAAGAATAAAATGCACTCACATCTTCATGATCTTCATCTACAGAAAAGCCTGTACCGTCTGATATCACTGACACAAGTAACATAGCGATACAGAGTAACTTAGTACAATGAGAAATCATTCTTACGAAGTGTTTCTTTCGAGGTACACAAAGAAAAGAACTTGTATTTATAATTTAAAATATTCAGTGTTATATTTCAGTATAGACAATAATTTTCATCAAGCTCGCGGTATACACATAATTTTTATAGCGTTAAGTAAGAATCATGAGCTTACACGCATCATAAAAATATATTTTTAGCCCGTTTACGACATATACTTTTGTGCGGAAAAATATTTTTGCTGCGTGCACCGCGATGTCGAACAAGCGCAATAATCGTTTACGAAATTCTTTTTTTTTTCTTCGTGTACCTAAGCGATGCAGCATATAGAATTTCTATATTAAAAACATTGTTTGCAGCAATGAAATAAAACCATCGAAATTTTAACTGTAATCTTACTACCTCAACTCTCACTATTACGCACTTCAGCCAAAATAACCTAAGCCACTACAATAGAATAGTTTCTGCATTATCTCTACGCGACCTTCGCAATCAATGAAAATAAAAGTAGAGACCAATTTTCTTGGAAGCTGGATCGAACAGCGTCTCCTTTATCAAAATCCGTTCTATCACCCACATCTCGCCCTCTCTATAGCATCATCACTTTTTACCCCAAAAGCTCCGTCGTTTCGCACACTCGCAGCACTCGATCCTTCACCCAAAGTCGTCCAACACCGTCTAAAACCCAATGTGCGATAGACTGTATAGTTCGAAGCGAAGCTCACGGAAGCTCGTACACCCAGCTGTTATCTCATCTCGGCAATTTTCAATTATGATTATGCGAATCCGTTCTGAAAAGCTCGGTGCACGGCGTCCCTCGGTGCCAAATCGCCTTAGCCTACTCGGTCTCCTCTTCTAGCTCCACGAGCATCGGCCATTATGTAGCGTGCACATACAAGCGGCGCGCAACGCTTTTTAACATTGCTAAATGGCGTGCGAGGCTATGAAACGACGTGTTATATGGCTTCGCCTCTGTCCGCGAGAGCTGAAAGCAAAGTGTTACGGAAGTCATAATTAACCTTCCCCTCTCTGCTCTCTCTCTCTCTCTCTCTCTCTCTCTCTCTCTCTCTCTCTTTCTCTCTCTCTGTCTCTTATTTTTTTTCGCGTTCCTTCCTGCGCGTTTTGTCTCGCCTCCCTCGTATATACACAGACGCCATGAGAGCTCAAAGACGATTTCGTCACAGCCACACGACGAAGTTATAATCTCGCTGTTGCTGCTGTTGCTGCGGCTCCATGGCGCGGCGTGTCGTCATCTCCTTCGCGATCGCGCGCGACGATAAGTTACGGCCACGCATAAATTTTTGCCCCGCGCGGCTGTTCTCGGCGATGCTCTGCGCTGCTCTGCACCGGGGGGAAAAGTGAAGAGAGAGAGAAAGAGAGCGTTTAAATATATGCGCGCACGCGCTCGCGCTATATATTGCCGAGCAAATTATTATTAACGCCCGACGTGCCGGTGAATTTATCGTCGTTATTTACCCCTTTTTTCCTCTCTCCCTCGCTTGTTCCAGCACACCGCGCATTATACGCAGCTTCCTCTGAAAACGCATTAAAAAGAGCTCCGTTGCGAGAATTTATGAAGACACACGCGGAATTTCGAAATTACTTAGGAAGCCTCTCTCTCTCTCTCTATCTCTGCCGCGAGCGAGCGAAAGAGCGCGGATTATACGCATTATGCAAATCGTAGCGGTGCGCTCAAGCCATAATGCGAGCACATACGCGATGTGTAGAAATGAAGTGGCGTGAAAAAAAATATACTCGCGTACACCGTGTTGTATTCGCCAGGTGAACAAAAAAAAAGAGAATAACGATCTTTTTTCTGCACGTGCTTTTAGCGAAATGATTTATAAGCGTTTTGAAACGTGTGTGTGCCATATGTGTGCATGTGATCATTGCGTCGCCTGTCTCTCGACTAAGCATTTATGAAAATTATATTAATAGCTCCCACCTTGACGCTTATCGTATTTATGCTTTAATGTCATCGATTGAAAAGCTCGATCTAAGAATATCTAGCCACGCCGCAAAAAGTGTGAATGATCGAGCCGATGATTTAACGCTGCACGCAAAACGCGTAATCATTTATCCCGGGACAGAATTAAGTTATAAATAATGCACGGAGGGCAAAATGTTTCTTTTTTTTTTGTTCGAAAACATATAGCGTTGCGTTATATAAGCCGTGTGTACAATAAAGTATATTGTGCACATCGCGCCAGTGCGAGCGTATTTCATATTTGTTTTTTTTTGCCCGTCATAAATATTCGCCGCACTTTTTCAGGGGTATAAATTTTTATAATTTAATTGTTCGATATATGCACGTCCTACTTTGGCGTAACAAAAAAATTAATCTTTTTATCTGCACCGCGCTATGAAAAACATGTTATCGAGACGTGTAATTTCAATAAATCACTTTTAATTGACCACCAATTTTTTTTCGCGCAATAATGTGAGGTGTTGTCAATTAGAAGCAATAAAGCTTTGCCTCATACATTTATGCGCCGATACAAATTATTCGATTCGTCGTAAGCATTAAATCAACGATTCAATGCGCAAAATTTCCATGGCAAGGTAAGCAAGGTAATTTTAAAACATTGTTTTTAGCACGTACCGATAATGATCGAGTATACAGATCGAAATATGAGTTACGATTAGGAAATCGTGATTAAAAATGCTAATTTTATGATACGCTGTAAAAACGACGTAAAGAGAACTCAACTGCGTTGATATTTCATTATTTTAACGACTGAAAATACTTCAAAAAAAGTAGTGTATAAATAGTATATTACAAATACATGAAATAAAATTGCTAGATTACCAAACTTCTACTGATCAACAAACAGGATGGATTTTATAATTTTGTATCTCAATTGGTCACTGCGTATATATACTAACCCTTTCATACACTGTAAAAGAATCCAAATTAGTTAAAAAATGCATAGACAATTTGATTTATAGAGCTATAAAACATTTGACTTCATAAAAGTCTTCGACTTTTACAAAGGCATACTTAAATGAAGAGTTGGCAGAATAACACATCAAACTATTGTCTTATCATAACCGACACTATCTACTTGAGTGTCGCAAAAATAGTTTTCAATATATGCATAATATTAACCATTTATTTATGTTTCGTTAGGCAACGAGAGTGGTTGTCTCTTTATTCACCCTACTCTTCTTGATATCATTAGACAATATTATACTGACTTTGTATTATCGATCTAAACCATCTAGAAAACGGTTGATTTTATTTGCACGAAATGCAGATCAAAAGCCATTCGAACGCTTGTTTATTACTCCGCATGGAATCTAACTCTTTATCTCGCATATGTAAGCAATAATAAATTATCATTCTTTTAAAGCCCCTAGAATATTCACACCCAACTCCAGTGACACTTAATAAAACGATTTTCATTCCCAGTCTTTGTTCACGAAAGACAAGAGCTTTCACACACCTATATATATACAAACTCTGGGCTTTAAACATGTCTCGAGCGTACACGAGCTGTCAATAAGTATATAATAATACGACGGGCTGCGGCTCGCTCAGCGAGCTTTCACTCCAAGGGGGCGCTAGATAAATTTATTGCACGCGGATATAACCGATGATTACGAGCGGCCCATACTTCATCCACGACACACACACACACGTACACACGAGTACATGTAAAGCGCGCCCCAGACGCGAATGTTGCAGTATAGGAAAAGAATCTCGCGAGATTTACTTTCACTCGATTTCCAAGTATATACTATACGCGAGCGCAGCAGCAGCAGCAGCAACACAGCCGATTTATTCTCGCGCATAAAGCGCCGCAACGACTTTCGTTATACTCGCGTCGCTTATACCCGCTCTCGCACACGCCTCTATACACACTTATACTTATTCATATGTACACACATATATATATAGGAATATAACAGGCAAGAGAGTTTTGCGTGTTTATATACGATGAGCGTCGCGCGAGCGCTCAGTTTGTTTCCCCGAGCTGCTGCTGCTGCTGCTGCTGCTGCTGCTGCTCCGCGCAACGTGCTAAAGCCCGTTAAACGCTGATTTACAGCCTTTCAACGCGGCGTCGCGAATTGAAAATGCCCCTTTCCTTCTCGCTTACACACACACACACACACACACACAGGTTGTGCCACGACATATGCGTAAGCGCGCGAGAGCAAATCATCCGAGAGCCGACGGCGCGTTTCACTCTTTTTCCACTCTTCTTTTACTTTTTTTTTAGTCCGAGAGGCAACGTCGCTTCGCGAAAAAGCTTTTCTCTCTGCTACGTGAATTGCGTATATTACATAGCTGTGTGTGAAAGCTCTTGGTTTAATCTTTATGTGCGCAGATTATGTACGACGATGGGTATATAGGGAGGTGCACTGAACTTTGTGGATTTGCAGGTGTTAAACTTTTTCGATTCTTATGAATGGATGGGTTGGGATACGGTGGATAAAGCCAAGTTGTATACGGACGATTAAATATAGAGGTGTGGCGCTATTGTACTTATTCGAGGCTGAAGTGGGGATCGACTTTTAATAAAATTTTATACACCGGCATAATTGTTGGAGATCACACTTAAAAGCGCATCGCTTTATCGTTTACGATCAATTAAATCGACTTGTTGTTTCATAAATTAAAAAAGAAAATAAAGAACGATACCCTTGCGAGATTCAGATGAAATGCAATGTTTAGAGGTAATTACAATCTTGTTATTTCGAGGGTGGAAAAATTTTTAATTTGAAACAAAAGTTTGATCTTATAAAGATTTCCTGATTCAATAACTATTTGAAATAAAGAAAAACTTGAACTTCTTTATGAAGGTCTGCTACTACTCAAAATTATTTATTGAAAACGAAATGCAAAGGTATCGACAATATTTGATGTGTGTTTAGTCTAGGGGCTCATCTAGTATTTCATAGCAATCTGAGTGCCCCACCTACACCAAAGCTTATTATAAGTAGTTTGGCCTCCTGAACCCGAATTTCAAGGGTGTATGATCGAGAAACACAGAGGACATGGCTTAATTTACGACTTTTCTGAAAAGAAAAATGAGAAAATAACGCTTGTTTCCCTAAATAAGTTGTGTCATATGATTGTAAAAGTTATAATTTAATAATTATGCAATTATTTATTTATAATGTAATTTTATTTTCGTGTAAGAATGCATGTGTAAGAATGTATTTCAAGCCATGGATAGAGCGATTTTGACGTTTCACCTCTCATGTCTTTTTGTTTTTTTTTTGTCGTATGGCCACTCAAAAATATTTTTTTTATTTGATGGTTTTCTTTTGATTTATGATGAAAAATAGATTGTTGAAATTTAGATTTTTTAATTTTTTTATAGGTTATCTTTTTATCTCACTATTTTTATTTAAGTCTATAGTATGGTTATTATCGAGGACTTTAGTCTTCGATATTTCTCCCGTGCTTCTTTTATTCAATAACTGTACTAAAACAATATAGTGACTTCTAGTAGGTTCACACAGTACATATATGGAAAATTATCGCAATTCTTACATTTATCTAATAAAATATTTAACTTTGATTCTAAATATTCTGTAAGTGCGGCTATATCGTTTGTTTGAGATAGTTGCTCTGGATTTTTATGCCGTGTAGCCTCCATCCTCGACATAACTGCTTTACTAAAATTGTTGTCTCTATCTGATTTTCAAATATTTTTATAAAGTCCGTGATTTTTTTTATATTTTTTTTTTCGTTTGATCGATTGTAAAGACATCTCGAAGGATTTTAAAACATTTTCGTATCAGAATGGTAATGGTGTCGGCATTATACGATATTGTGAACAAACGTGTTTCATTGTTACACCCGCTTACTAGTCTAATTGCTTTTAAAATGACTTTTAAAACGGCCAGTACTGCGGTCTAAAAACCATTGTCAGATCGGTTATTTCTTGTTCAAAATGTTTAATACCTAATAAGAGCTAATCCAGAAGTTATAAGACATATGTCCTTTTACGTATGTATTTTGCTCTTGGGAATGATATTTTTCAGCAAACTTATTGGCATATAAGGCGATAAGCCTTCATATTTGGTTGCATTACCACACGCATCTAATTTTAGTTTCGGATATACTTCGTTTCTTACATTAACTGATGCTATCTCATGTATCTGGTTCATTGCTTTTCGGGATGGAACAAATCTCTGCCTCATATTTTTTGTTTGCGAACCATGCATATCTCGCTTATGGTTGCGAATATTATTTGGCGTGTAATACCCTTTGCAGACGTCACAATTAACTTGTTTGGAGCGACTATCACGTTTTAAAAACATATTGATGATTTCATTGACATTATTTTCAGAGTGATTATTAAGTATAGTACACTCATCGTTATTAGTTAATCTAATGTTGTGAGTGTTATTCTTCTCTTGTTTAAAATTTAATTTTTTCCTAGTCCTTCGGAAGCTAATCATCCCTTCAGGATTTAGTATTTCGTCCTTATTGTAAATTTCGATTCCTAATTTACGAAGTTTTCCTAGCTCCGCCCTTCGAGTGGAATGTTTAGGAGGCATTGATATAATGGCTTGAACTTGTGCTCTGCCTCCATGTTTATTTAGCAATGTAATAATGACTGGCAGGAATATTAGATCTTTTGCTGCTATGTTAGTCTGCTGATGATCACCGTAAAGATAGATTAGGTTCATCCTGATTAGACGGTAAGCATACCTTCACCCGAACAATTCTCGTCTGAAGGTGATGAAGAGTCATGGTTCTCACTTGGTACATATAGTCATCGTCGCTGGTTTCATTATCCTAAAAATTAGGTACCTATGAGACTAATTTTTTCATGCGCTTAGTTGTGGAGGATAAGCTTTCCTTTTTACCGAAAAATAATAATAAATTACATTTTTACGAATTTTTAAAACTCAAGAAATGCATGCAGTTATATATTTTTGTGACACTCCGTGTGAAAAGCTCGTTTTAAAGAATCGCGGGAAAAAAATCATATGTGTTAAATTAAACTTCTCACACGTGTGAGAAATAGATTTCACCGACCTTTTCATACTCGATTCGCTGGTGTGTACTCGTTTACACGAGTGTAAAGTCATTTTATCGCACTAGTATCTAAATGTACCGTTTTACGGTGAAATACAAATAACTAATATTTCGAGAAGATAAAATAAAGAAAACAACCAATTCTTAAATTTAAAAAAAAATTGAGATTTCAACCATTCGTATTGTTATGTATAAATTTATTTATATATCATTTATTGAATGGAAATTTAATGATTTATAATCACATAATGTCTTATTTAATAAAAGAAACCCATTTTTTTCTTGATATCCACCCTATTGAGCCTGAACTTGTTTTTATTAAAAACTTAAAAACATGGATATTTATTCAATTTTCTCAAAATAGAAGTATAGTCGCTCGTAACTTCGGAAAATTCGAATATTGGGTCGTACTGCTTTGACTTCTTTCATAATTTGCTGTCAGAAAGCATGTTCCAAAGTTTTAGCCAAATCAGTTACCCAAAGAAGTGACACTCTCCTAATAAGCTAGTTATTTGTTATATTTCTTACTTTTTTCTGAAATTACATTTCTTTTGATACACAACATACTGCCTATGTTAAACGAACTGCTCAAAATAATTAACGAGGTACTTCAAGCAAAATAAATAGCTATATATACATATATACAGCTGATTTAAAAGTGCTGATATTAACACTAAATCTAAATTCTCTGTTTACATTTCACCTAGAAATTAAATGAAAAATTTAATTTTCTAGAGTATTTTTATGTCTGATTTGGTTTTGAATTAAATTAAGTAAGTAATCATATCCATCAAAATATAGCTTTTGCCTTACCATCATTCATCATTGCCTCGGATGCCTGCGCCGATACAATATTTTCCAGCTCTTTACTTTGAGAACAGTTATTACTTAAATTATCTGAATCTAATGGTCTGGCAATATATTCTTCGGCTTGTGAATTCGCAGCTCCTCTCACTTCTTCAAAATCATCTATCGGTAAGTCGCGTATTAGGCAATTACTTAGAATATCCATTCTCGGGAAGGTACCCCAATAAGCAAAAAGAACTTTTTTTTAATTCATTAAGAATTCTTTTCGAATTCTTTTTGATAAAATGTATTCATAAAGAATTCTTTTTGAATATTTAATTCGTTTGAGAATGTCCTCTTTGTAACAATTCATAAAGTATTCATAAAGTATTCTTTTTTTCAAAGAATCAGAAACGAATGATTTGAAGTTAAGGTTTATGCATTGATAAAGTAATCTAAAAGTGTTCTTTTATGTGAAATCCATAAGTTGTCAAAAAATAATCAATAAGAATTCAAAAAGGATTAGTAAAGTATTTTTTTTTAGACAAATACAAATTAACAATTTGAAAAGTGATGCTGTATGCGCCCATTAATTATTCTATAAGAATTCTTTTAATACTTAGAATACTTAGAATATCCATTCTCAGAAAGGTACTGCTTCTTGAAATTTTAACCAGGTATAAATAATGCTATTTTAAGAGTATAAAAATATTTTAGAAAATATTCCTCGAAAATGAAAAAACCAGTGAACCTTCTTAATGCTACATATGCCGTACTTTCTTAATAGTAAATTGATCGACGGCGTCAAATTTTTGATATATGGTAAGACTAAATTATTTTTGAAATGCCTACGATCTTTCTTTTTACTTTTTTGAGAGTATTGTTATTAATGAACGCTATTCTTTTTTTAATGTACCTATTACTAAGCTATGCTGGATAGTTATTAGCTAATAGAAAACTTTTAACAGGTTGGTTTCCTGTATCAATTTGAGGAGCCGAGTGTACGCACACCACACCATACCACCCGCAAGCAAACGGTCTCATCGAGTACTTTCATCGAATCTTAAAGGCAGCGCTGATGTGTGACATCAGCACCCCATGCCAGAGCGAATACCCATGGTTATGCTGCAACTGCGCGCCTGCGTGGCTAATCTTATTCGCCACGGCACTGCGTCTACCAGGCGAGTTTTTTGTTTAATCTAGTGCTCCAGCATCACAGCATAGCTTCGTGGAGAAACTCCGAGGTTTTGTCAAGGACATCAAGTCCGTTCCAGCCTCTAACCATTAAAAATATATACTATTTCAACATAAAAGCCTCAGTGCCTGTATGCATGTGTTCAAAAGGAAGGATATGTTTAGGAAACCCCTGGATCGGCCCTACTCAGGACCTTATGAGGTGGTAAAGCCTGTAAGCGACAAGGTCTACATAATCAAAATTAACGGAGAGGAGAAGGCGGTCACGATAGACGCTAAAGTCGGCCTTTCAAGATACAGTCTACTTCACAGCCGACTTACATCAGCAGTAGGCACAACAAGATGCTGAACCTGCCTCACAGCCAGGCAGACAGCGCATCAGCAACGAGAACCTGCTCCCTTCAAGAAGAAGAAGACTTCCAGTGGGAGTGATTGTAGAGGACAGTCAGGACATCAAAGCCTACGCCAGTCGAGTGAGCCAACCTGACCTGACCAAGCAGCGTATAGTCATCGCAGGAAGCAGGAACTACTTCCGCGATCTCTATTTCAATTTACCGTGAAGAGCGTAGTTCCTGATCAAGTAAGCGTAAACGTGCAGTATTTTTCATATCTTAGACGAATAGCATGAGAAAGTAAAAAATTTTCATTTTATTTAACTTTATTCAAGTTTTATCTTTAATTTAATACGTTCAAATAAAAAAAATCTGGGAAAATAAATTAGTAATTAATGAAAATATGAAAAAATGTTCGGGGAGCAGTTCCTGATCAGACTAATCGCATGCGGACGTAGTTTCTGATCAAACGGTACCCTATTCCTGATCACATGAAATACATGTTTTAAAAATCAGGAAAAAAATATATTTGACTTTCTCATTATTAATGTTTAATCTATTAATACAATAAATAACAATTATTATTAATAAATACGTAATATTTATTATTATTACATAAATAATATTGGTTTTTTACTATCGTACAATAAATTATTTATTATAAGTAAATATAAGGTATATCACAAGTAGGAATGCATTTGCAATCCTTTCATATGCCTGTAAAATCAATGGTGATGGTAATTGCCCTTCTGCGTTACCAGTTAGTAGAGCGGCGAGACACTCCTTATCATCACCAGTTATTCGAGTATATGCAGACTTCTGATCTTTACCTATTAACACATTCTTAGGCTTAAGGTTCAGTAAGAAAGAAGACTCGTCACAATTAAAAACTCTTGAACCATCTACTACTAAGAAATTTTTTGAAGTTAAATATGCTTTCACTTCATCAAACCAGACTCGTATGCATACTATCTAACAACTGTTCTTTGTTCACACAAAAACCAGTTCCACTCAGATGTAATATCCATTCCACTAAAATGTTCTCTTCTTCATTAGACAATACGGTGCTTGGACCTGGTCTCGCTTCAACAGGGTATATTCCTTTATATTTTGACCATAATGTGGAGAATGGCACCTTGTGTTTTCCGCTAGCTTCTCTTACAGATACTTTATTTTTCTTTATATCATCTAGAGCTTTAAGCAAGTCATCTGGATGATATTGTTTGTTGACTCTCTTAATCGCTGGCACATCTGTTATTAAAGTTGTCAAACCTGCAAAACAAAAGTAGTGTTTACGACCAAACACATGTTTTCTTCTTAAAACTAATTTTAAATATGATTATTTACTATTCTTATCCTTATATTTCTCTTTTATTATTAATTTAGTATAAATTTATGTTCTCATTTGTAGCACATTACATTGGTCATAACCTTAAAAATGGCAAATTATATGTACATAAAATCTTTATATTTTTATAAGAAGCACTTGATCAGAAAGTGCTCTTTGCAAAAAATAACATTTTATTTTTAAAGCTAGAAATTCATTAGCAAGTATCCATGTTAAATTTAAAAAATATAAGTTTGAGAAATAATTGCAACGCGGATCATTTACTGATCAGTTGATCAGGAATTTCGGAAGCATATAGGAAAATCCTGATCATCTATTTTTTTATTGATAAAGTTATTTATCTCTTAAAAATCTTTTTGTGTTGTATTAATCAAGTATTTAATAAACAATAATGCAAAACTTACCTGGTGACGGTGAAAAAGCATCGCACAACAAAAATAAACTGAAGGCGCGTTTCTTACGGGCTACTGTAAGAAAATGGCGTTGATCTCAATTCACATGAAGACGTCCGAAATTATATTTTTTTTTTAAATTTTCTACACACAAATATATTCTCAAACTTTAATACTAGATAAGTGAATATTTCATACACAGAAAAAAAAGTCCGACGAGTTCAGTCGGCCTGACCGGCAATTTTTAACTGCGTGACGCCCGCGAAGCGGTGTTCCGTAAACTATACCACCCTAGCCGACATTTATTACCGGCGTAACCAGTAGTCGCTCCCGTTCAAACAACGGATCTGCTGAGCATCTATAAGACGATAAATGTTTATTTATAATGAGACCAGAGAATATGGATAACTTTGTGAAAAATTTGTTAATCCAGTGGAAGTTATCAAGTCTTATTGATAGATTCGATAGTAAGTATATTCATTCTGTGTTAAATAACCATCGTATGTGCACGTGTGAAAAATGTAACCTCCAAATTATAATGACTGTATGTATATATACATAAAGACATTATAATTTATGTATATGATGTATATATACATACAGACATTATAATTTGGAGGTTACATTTTCACACGTGCACATACGATGGTTATTTAACACAGAATGAATATACTTACTATCGAATCTATCAATA
>UELV01107806.1:0-10156 GCA_900490015.1 Megastigmus stigmatizans
CCCTTTAGTAGAGACCTTAAGGTACTTATAAAAAAAATTGCAAATGAAAATATTAATAAATAAAAAAGTTATAAACATTTTTGCCCACTGGGGGGTCTGAAATACCCCATGTGTCATTTATGTTATTATTTTGACGTGTGTCAGTTAAGGGTTAATTTTCCCGTCTCTAGAACTTAGACGTTCTTTTAATTTAATTATATAAGGATCTTCCGCTTGTAATTTGACAAAATCTTTAAATATTTTAATTAACTCTTTATCCGGAGTTATGTTTAGCATAGTAGCTATGTTTATCTCCGCTTCTACATTTTGCGAAGTTTCGCACATATGCGGTCTACTCAGGTAGTCTGCTACATTATTCTTTTTTCCCGGGAAATATTCTGCTTCAATCTCATAATTCTGCAAAGACAAATTCCATCGCTGTAAGCGGGCGTTGCTAAATTTACAGCTTTTTAAAAAGGTCAAAGCTTCGTGGTCTGTGCGTACGATAATCTTTTTTGCCCCCCTCAAATACGTATCTAATCGCTTAATAGCCCAAACAATTGCAAGCTTTTCTTTTACAGTTGTGAAATATTTACTTTCACTACGTTTTAATGTTCGGCTAATAAAAGTGATGATTTCTTCCTCGCCTTGATCGTTTAATTGCAATAAGACGGCCGCGATCGCAAGGTCACTTGCATCCGTAGTCAAAACATATGGCTTACTCGGATCCGCGAATCTCAATATTAAATTCTCATCGAATAGTTTCTTAATAATTTCTAAAGCCGTTTGATGCTCTGCTTCCCATTTATATTTAGTATTTTTCTTTAAAAATTAATTAATGGAGCTAAATGCATCGAGTAATTTTTTACAAACTTTGTATAAAAATTAACGAATCCTAAAAATGCTTGCAGTTATTTGACATTTTTAAGTGTAGTAAAATTTTTAATTGAGGCTTTTTATCTGTTTCTGGCTTTAAACCGTCGGCTGAAATTATATGTCCTAGAAAATGGACTTCGTTTTGAACGAAACTTGATTTTTTTTAAATTTAATCTTAAATTATTTTTTAATAATTTTTTAAATAGTGCCTAAATTTTTTTAAAAAGTGCCTAAATGCTTTATTAAATAGTGCCTAAATTTTTTAAAAAGTGCCTAAATGCTCTAAATGATACTCAAAAGTTTCTGATACTATAAATAAATCATCAATAAATGCAATCAAGAAATCACTTAAGTCGTGAATAGCTCTATCTAATCCACGAATAAGAGCTGCTGAACTCGTTTTTATTTCAAAAGCTGCTACGTTAAATTCATAAATGCGATTGTCACACATGAATGCAGTGTATTTTCTGCTCGTTTCCGCGACTGGTATTTGCCAGTAGCTGCTAGGCAAATCTAGCGTGCTCATATATTTTTTCTTTTGGCATCTCGCGAAAATTTCCTCAACACCTGGCGGCCCATCGTAACCGTTTATTAATCGATCGTTTAATTTTCGCGCGTCTTTTTTTAACAATAACTATCGGATTTATGTAATTACTGGATGATCGTCTTATTATGCCCATTTTTAGCATTTTATCTATTTCATCTTTGACTTTGTCTCGATAAGCGATAGGAATCGGATACGGCTTTGTAAAAAATGGACTGTCGTCCTTTAAATTAAAAGAATGTGTGTAGCTAGTTAATAAACCTGGTCTTTTCTCAAATACTTCTTTATACTTTTCTATGAGTTTAATAAATTCCATTTTTTGAATAATATTAATATTTTCTTACGAGTTGACTTTATCGTGACTCTCTTTTTTCGATATTCTATACGAATTGTCATACTCTTCATACTTATCGTCTTCTATTTCACGATTTCCTTTAAATTGGAATCCTTCTTTGTCGAAATTTTCATTCCATTCAATTTGCGTAGCGGTGTATTCATTTGAATCTACTGACAATCCTACGTATTGAATTTTTTCATAATTATTTTTAATCAATATGTTTATCTCATTAAATCTAGTATCGATTAGCATTTGCAAAGATTTTAGCGAATCCTAGCCAATTATACATTCTTTAATTAATTTCGGAACTATGACATAAATAATCGCCGTTCTCGATTTACCGAATTTTGTCTTTAATAATTTTTTAATTTTTAGCCGAGCAGATTTCGCTCCTATAGCTCCTTTAATTATTTTACCGCTTATAGGTAAAGTTGGATGATTCTTTAATATTTCGTAATTATTATAATAAAAATTTTCCGATAGGCCCGTTATTTCATTGCCTGTATCTATTAGAGCGTTGACTTTAATACCTTCAATTTCAATTAAAATTTCCAGACAGTGTATAATTTTCACGTTCATGCCTTCTGACTCGACATCATATCTCAGCTCCTGTCGTGGATCTTCAAAGATAGATGCAATATTTATTTCATTTTCGTAATTATTATAGTTCATATTTTTATCACTATTCACAACTTTCTCTAGTTTACCGACTCTTGTTCGTTTATGCTTAGTAAAAGTTTATCGAGTTCAGCTTCTTCGTTTAAATTCATAGACTTATCTGCGCTTTTAAATTTATTTACGCTGTTTTTATTATAATTTTTAAACTTTTCTATTATAATTTTTTATCATAATTTTTAAATTTTTTAGTTTTAAAACGTGTTTTTACGTTTGGCTGATCTGCGCTTTTATTTTCGCGAATTTTATTCATATTCATATGACTTTTAGTATTATATTTTAAAGCATGAACAGAGTGGCTTTCTTTGCTCCCCCTTGCCTCTTTATTAAAATGGTATTTTTGGAAAGGTACTTTTTCTTTTTTCTCGTCATTTTCGTCAGACGTATTTTTATTAAATATTTTCCTATTTGTAAATCGTTCATAGCGTTTTTCCTTAGCATCATCGGCATCGTACTCTGCCAATACTGTGAACTATTCATTTTTACTTTTTATTTTCTGCGCGATCAGACTACGTCTAATTTCGCGTCCGAAATAAGAGATTACTTTGTTTACTATCTTTGGTTCATCGTAAGCCAGATCTAACTCTTTCGAGAGTCCAAAAATATATGTCGCGTAATTCACGCGGTTGAATTTTCCTCCTGGAAGAAATTTGTGAATTCAATTTTTCGTTTATTGTTCCGCTGTATTGTCGAATTCCAGAATCTTTGTTTAAATTTATTAATAAAATCCTCATAATCTCCTACGTCATCTTGTTGCAAAAACCACCATTCTTGTGCGGCTTCTTCATGCGACTGAGAAATAACACAAGGCAATTTATCCTCATCAGGCTTTGCAAGAGTTAAATATTTATCTAAATCAGAGAAAAACTTCATCGGTCTTTCATATTCCAGACCTTCGAATTCCGTTTCCCGGTATTTTTATTAGAATTTACAGCTTTGTTATTTTCTAACTGTAATTTAAGCTCTTGGATTTCAAGTTCACCTTTTTCAGCTACTTGGTCCAATTGATTTATGCAATAATTTTTTAATGCATTTAAATCATCAAAATCGACTATTTTGCCCACGAAATCATTTTTTTATTTAAATGCATAATATCCGATTTTAAAGTTCTCGTTCTCTAATTTAATATTTTCTATAATATCATTTAAAGATTTGATTTGATTAAAACAGCCTTCGAGCTTATCCGATATATAATTTATTATCTCTGTTCAATCGCGATTAATTATTTCTACTTGCGCCACTTGCGTTCGTGGAGATGCTGACGGATCAAAGATCTTTTCATATTTATTATCTAAATAATTTTGACGCTCGTCTAATAATCTTAACTCTTCAGTTACCGCTTTACGCCATTCATGCGCTTTTTGCTCTTGGCTTTGCGGTTCGGAAGATTCATCTAATGAGTGCATCTGCTCGAAGCATTGGCTCGACCGGCCTTTTAAAGACATTTTTAAATGATTAATTTAAACGCTTTAAATGAATTACACGAGTTTTTATATCGCTATATCGCTATTTTATACGCGCCTAGAATACTTTATACTTTGAAGCTTTTAAAAAGAATATAGGGAAACTCGGTTCCTTTTCACTCAGATATATGATAACAAACAATATACGAATACATTAGAATTTTAATCACAAGATTAATTGAGAGATAATTTTTGCATTCTCGTTATGCAATCTGTGATGGTTAGTTCCGCTAACTCAATCCGAACCGGCATTCGATCGTATTGAGTTTTGATTGTCTTTTCCATTTTTAAGTGAAAAAAATTTAATCGTTTATTTTCCTTCCTTAGCGCTTGAATTTCTCGAGCTTGCGTATCGAGTTTCGCTTATAAAGCTTCGATGTGCTCGTCGATTACTCCGCGATCGTGTTTAAGCTGTAATATTTCGCTTGCCGTCCACTCCATATCCATGTCGACATTCTCGAGTCTACTATCGATAATCTCGATGCGCGAGTCGACATGCGTCTCAAAAATCCCGTTATGATACGCGGGTATAACGTCCTTTTGATTTAAACAAAATAATCTCTTAAATTCAAATTAAACTAAGTCCCTGTTCGGGCGCCAATGTTGTAACGTTCTACATCTACGCTCTGTGATTTTGCTATTATAGATGTTTCTATCAAAATCACTAGAGTTTGGGTCAAGACCTAGTTTTTGAACTTAAGATAATTTAATTTTAATTATTCCCTCCCTAATGTGTCAGGGCAAAGGAAATGTAGCAGAAACGCGCACTGGTATCCACTCGTCGTCACCCTGACACTATTGCTTTTCCCAAATATAACCTTTCTATTTCCCGGGTAATGGGATTTTATTATAATGTTTTATTTGTCTTATTCTTAGCGCAATCTTAAATATAAATACTTAACAATTAACTTTATTCTAAAATACTTATAACGATGATTTTAATTTATATTTTAAGTATTTATTTATATAAAACGTCACTCTCTTACATCTCACAAAAGAATCATATTTATTCATGATTTAATTTAAATAATTAGTTAACACTTATGAGTGTTACAGGTTAAGGGATAAGCAATAATAAAAAATTTACAGCAATTTATAAAACTAGTTAAAATAGTTAAAATAGTAAAAAACATGAAAAAACACCAAAATAATAACTACTTATTAATTTTACACAAAATTTGTCCATTATTCACCTTTGACTATTTACTTTTGTATTAAAACTTATAAAACTGTGAACAAAAATATAAATTGTTTTAGTCGCTTTACACATATTCTCATGTTTATCAGTCATAACTTGATACATTAAAATATTTATAATTCTATATGCACTAGTACAATGCAAAAGTTCAAATCTATTTGCAAAAAAAAATACTTTTAATTACATGTAATAGGGTTGGTGTTATGAACTGCTACTGTAGCCTGATTCCTGTTGTAATTTTTCTGTCTTTAAACCGACTCCCTTTAAACATTCTTTATCAATAGTTTGAAGTACTAATAGTGAAGTTGGAATACGAGAAGGTAGTTTTGCTTCATACTGTGATCGTAGATCAGGTGACAGAGGAATTAGTTCTTTGGAACGAGCATTAACAATTGTGACACGAGTAACGTGCCACTGGAGTCCAGGATCCCACCTAAAATACCGGACTAAAAAATGAAAATCAAATAAATATGGTAGAGTGAGGAGAGATTGAGGTTAGGACTACGGTTACTATGGAAGAGAGATAGAGGGAGAGAGAGAGAGAGAGAGAGAGAGAGAGAGAGAGAGAGAGAGGCAGCAGCACAACAATGCGAAGTGCAGTGGAAGTGGATGCATTTATACAGCCACCAATACTGCACTGCTGCAAGGGGGGATGAGGAGGTTAGGAAAGGGAAAAGCAACGATAACGTACTTACTACCTGGCAGCAAGTCCTCGCCGAGCAACCCGCAGCGTTGTCGAGAGAAGTGTCCGAACACTTCCTACCCGCGGAAACGTTGTTTTTTTTTTTTTGAGGGCCTTCCTGCAGCAGCGCGCTGCACACACACACGCGACACTCACACTACTTTGATGAGGTTTGATGCAGGCCGATCCGTGCAAGTATGCACCGCGACACGAGGAAAAGGCCAGGGTCGATGCACTCCCCACGGCCAGCGACGAGAACAAGGTGGGACGTCACCCCGACACGCACTTTCACCGCGACGAAGAGACGAGTCCAGGAGGCGGCACACGCACACCGACACACTGCTGGTGCTGATGTCGGGCGCAAGAGGCACCGAACCGCGACGAAAGTGACGACGGGGGTCTCGCTCCCCGCCCGTACTTATCC
The DNA here is from genome assembly GCA_900490015.1 of Megastigmus stigmatizans. Taxonomy (NCBI): domain Eukaryota; kingdom Metazoa; phylum Arthropoda; class Insecta; order Hymenoptera; family Megastigmidae; genus Megastigmus; species Megastigmus stigmatizans. Next base: position 6,179 of record UELV01107806.1, read on the forward strand.
GAATAACGGACGTCGAGAGAAACACGCGCGCGACCTCGACAGCGTCCACAGGGCAAAACATCAGCGACGACACGAGTATATACACGACAACAATAAGCTGGTGGCGATTTGCAATGCAAGGAGATATTTGGGGAAATATGTATATAATATTATTGCGCGACGGGGTTCGAAATACGCGCGCTATAGTGTGACTCAGATAACGAGCTAGGTCAGCCTTAGGAGCCAATCAGCGACGACGACCGGACTAATTAAGATAAGAGTGAGAGATAGTGCCTCTAGGTTTTCCAAATGCAATAATCGAATCAAATTTTGAACTACACGAGTACAATTTTGGACCTGACAACAGGCATTGGAGCGACAGAGACAACAATAGAAATAGAACGAGTGCGACGAAGACAGAAGACTTGGAGAAGATGGCTGCGCCAAGTGAGCTTCCGAAAAGACGACACTTGTTGTCTAGAGTCAGACATAGCAGCACGCAATCGCTACTTTAGCAGCATCTAAATCACCTAGCAGTAATTTATATATTTTCTTTGGAGATTATTAGTGACGAGGACGATTACCAGTTAACCACGACACCAGAAAAACCCGATCGACAGCAACGAGAGCCCTGTTGGTTTACCGAAAGACGAGAGAAGACGGGGTTTATTGAGTGGTTCGTGCGACAAGGTTTTGCAACGGTGAGTGGGCCATACAGGCGCCTTTACGTTATCGAGCAACCTAAAGAGGTGAGTCGAAGCATTTATATCAGTGCGCGATCGGTGGATGGTGCCCGCGATTTTGAAACAGTTATTACTGCGACGGGCGACAAACTGAGTGATAGTGTGATTGCTGCATGAGCACGGTTTTTCGAATAACTTAAATTCTTGCGCGAATTTGAAACTAAACGGCGACGGCGGGGTTGGAACGCGAGCCTCGTGGCTGAGACGAACTCCGCACAGCGAAACATAGCGACATCCGCGATAATGAGTATGTACAAATATTAGTGAATAAACCGTTTTTATTATTAAAATTGAATCAAATAATAGTCATGATTGTGAGTTCGCCTACAGCCTTTACCCGTTCCTTAAATATTATAAATTATTATTTTTGTGACACGCGCCGTATCCAGATAGCGACGCCAAGAGGGACGAGAAGCAGTGCAGCGAAGAAGTCAAGGCGACTATCGCAACGAGGGCTCACACCGTTTCCAGCGAGCCGCTTGACAGAATCTCCTCTGGGAGAAAGTTTTAGAATTTAGCCGAGTGAATTAAAGAATTCGTCGCCTGTCACGAATGTGTCTGGTGCCTCAATATAAATCCTTTAGGCAACGATCATTTGTTTTGTTTTACTAGTGTGCGACCAGGAAACCTCTTAGGGAGTATATAATTAATCTCTTAGGGAGTAATAGTAGGGTATGTATATAAATTTATACGTGTGAGTAGGGATTTACGAATTGACCCCTGGATCCCGGACGAGTGGCGTATCACACAATCTGAAAATAATAAATGTATTAAAATAATTAAATATTTAGTAATAGTATAGTAAGCTGATCGCCACAACAGGCATACAATTAATTGAAATATATGGCTTTCTTTGGTTTATTTTGTATAATTTAAAATAAAATTGAATATATTAATATTTAATTGAATGATCTAATGATATGACAATTTTAGAGCAACCGATAGAAATTAACTGATTCTCAAGTTTCACCCTTATTAACAATTACTTTGTCACAAAAAATATTAGCCTTAAATATGAAAACTGCTTTTCAACTAGTATAAAATAAGATGATATATTTAATGTTAAACCTAAATAGAAACATTATATTAAATAGATATGCGGCAAAAAGGCTTATATATAAACTTAAGGCTATACCGAGAGAAAATGACTGATCTTGTTGTGTTTGGAACTTATTAGATCATTCAATTAAATATTAATATATTCAATTTTATTTTATTATTGATTATCTGTTAACCATTCAAATTTGTATAAATAGGTACTGGTTCAAAGAATATTTTGGGCTTCGAACCAAAAATTTTAATCATGTCGTAAGAAAGATCCCATAGTTTGGATATACGCTTAAATGGTGTAATATCCAAAATATGGGCAAATTATAAATAGACAATTTTAATGTATTCTATTCAAATTCAGTTTTAGTCGTTTTTCGTAAATATTTTTTAAAAAATCCATGTGCAATTTTGAGTGGCTAACGACTTAAAATCGTTTGAAACGCGTAAAAAATGCGGGCCTAAGAACTATTTTTTTTTCATAGAACTTAGAATTATCTCGGCTCTGGGACTTAGTCGTTTTTCGTAAATATTTTTCAAAAAGAAAATTTCCAAAGGTGTTTCTTACGGCCATCTAGAATGACTTAAAATCGTTTGAAGCACGTAAAAAACGCGGTCCTAAGAACATTTTTTTTTCATTGAACTTACAATATTTCAAAACATTTTTAAACGTAATTATTAATACAATGCCAGTCAAAATTTCACATGGATTTCCACTTGGAAATCCACATGAAAAGGGTTCCTGAACTCCAGGTGGAAATCCAAGTGGATTTTTTCAACAGGGCTATAAGCATCCTTAAAATTTTTATTTTAAAAAGGAACTCGAAACAGGTGAGCAGACGGACGTGTCGAGAAAAGATCTGTAAATTATCAAGGGGCGCGGCAGCACCCCCGATGGCAATTTGTTTATGTTGAAATAATTTAGTGCGTGGTTCTTGAATTTAATAAAGAGGCGATTTTGTATTTAAGTAGCAATGTATTTCAGGTAAGAGAATAGGTTTACAGATGTGGAGCCTCATGCTCGACACTCGTGGTGCTGCGCGTACTGTGCCGTGTAATGGTACTTAAACTTTTTGGTTAGGACTTTGTCTTCCGCAGTTGTGACAATTGCCTCGTATTTTTATGTTAAACGTACTTGCGTTTCTTTTATTTTCAGTTTCAGGTTTAGACATATTTTTTTCGAGAATTTTAGATTTCACATAGTCCACCATTCTCTCTTCTTCGCCTCTAAATCAATAAAATCACCAATATAACTATAGTTTGGTGGTCCCATCTACTGTCCGCACCTTGCCGAAGGCTGGTTTCATTGCTAGCCGGGTGATGGGCTTACGGGAGTTGCACTTCTACGAATGAGTGTGCGGAATGTATGCGAGTTTTATGAATGCTGAACAAATGCGTGAGTACCTGTAAAATTGCACGGAGCGGAGATGGGCTGCAGAAGCAGAAAGGGCAACTGAGTATGCACGCTGCATGCCAACCATAGTCGGAGCCGTAGGTTCTATAAACGGATCTTGACCGGTCATATACAGGGCGTTCGGAAATTGACCGAAAATAAGGGTACTACGATATAGAGGAGGAAATTAGAGGACATACGTAACTTCTCCGTTTTTCGATTAAACGCCTAAATTTTGAGTTATAGACGATTGAAAATTTAGAAAATCAACCAATCAGCTCGCGCCGCCGTTAACGCGCCGGCGACAGGGCAGAGAGTGGGCGGAGCTTCCGCGCTACGACAGAAGCAGCGGGCAACGGGAAAGAGAGTGTGCCTAACCTTCCCTACTATACTCGCTTAACTGAAAACATAATCGCTCACTGTGTTGACATGCAAGTTCGTCGTCTTTCTTCTCACACGTGACACGCGTGAGGTGGGCTTGTGTTGGTCGCGTATCCTGTACAAGTATGTGTCTCTGAGGCGTCTCAGCGTATCGATGGGCTATTCGCAAATACAAAATGGCGTGCGAATATCTATTCGTACAAGGATTTGATGTTTTCTATTTTAATAATTAAAATCTAGACTTGGACATAAACATTAAAACAATATTAAATCAAAATAAATTCACTGAATGAATCTGGTTCTTTAGCAAAAGTACTCATTTTCTTCAGAAATCCATGTTCATGAAACGATTTCTGATTAAGAAAATGCAACTGCTTATTATTATTTAATGAATAAATAATACGTAAATACTAAGAAAAATATTAATTACTGAGA
>UELV01107997.1:0-17096 GCA_900490015.1 Megastigmus stigmatizans
CTTTAAGAACAATATAATAAGAAAGAGTATTATAACATAGATAGGTAAAAAAGATACACTTTATTGTCATCATCATTAGTAGTGAAATAGACTCCATTTCGGCTTATACGAACATTCTGTTTTAAATTCCCAGATAATAAATTCAATAATTAAATTACACATAATAAATCATGTTTATCATATTTCTTAAGTGTTTAATTAATTGAATGATTTTTTCTAGAGCATTAAATATTATATTCCATCTAATATTAATATAAATAAACGAAACCGCAGTAATAGGCGCATCCGCAGTAGTAGGCCCGCTTACCCTATTAACTAAAAATTTTTTGGGAGGTAATTATCCCCCAATTATGTTTTGTTCATTATTTCCGAAACAATCAAAGGTATCTTGATAGAACCAATGCTAAAAATATTAGAATGCAAGAGGTTACAAAATTGCACCACTTTCAGTTTTAAAGGTAGCAACCCCTATTTTTTTTTTAATAAAAACCAAGTTTTTTAGTCAATTTTCGACTAAAAAATTTCAATAAATTATTTATTTTAAGGGGATGTGCGACCCTCAGAAATGGTGTAAGCATTATGCCATTGTAGTTTCATAAAATTCCATGCAGGATTCTCGGAGATTTTTTCCTCGAAAATTTTCATCATTTCAGAGGTCGTAACAGAGCGTTTTTTCCGAAAATTAATAGCTATCTTTATATATTTTGTTCAATACGAAATTACAGACACTACCGGTAAGGTAGGAATCTTTCCGAGGGTCGCACATCCCCTTAAAAAATTAAGTCAACCTGTCTTCTGGTTTTGATCAAATTTATTGTTTTTGGTGGTAGCACTGTCAATTATATTTTGTCCATTATTTCTGAAACATTTTCGAATTCGAGTTTATTTTCAAACGGTGATACATTAAAAATAATAAACAATCCTTTTATACTATCTGTTAAATATATTTATTAATTGTATACATAATATTTATTTTTTATTTGAAAGCTGAAAGTCTCTAATTCATTAGCAGTAAGAACTCCATGCTTACTGTTTCAAAAAGATGGTGTAAACTTTGTTGCGACACGATCAGTTTTATAAAATAATGTATTTAATTACAATAAAAATACTTATTACTAATTATATATTAATTTTTATACACCTGTAAATAAGGATTAACCGCCCCTTAGTATTTGGCCGCTTTTATGATTTCAAATAAGAATTTAATAAATAATATTTCTAAGTGCATGAAAAAAAAAATTAAATAATATTTTATGGATTTTCAGCTTTAAATAAAAAATAAATATTATTTATACAATTAATAAATATACTTAACAGATAGTATAAAAGGCTTGTTTATTATTTTTAATGTACTATTATGCTATATAAGCTAAAATAAACAGCAAAAACTAGTATATATAGGCACGGCAACGCAAGGCGCCTACACGGCCAAATGAAGTGCGTATAGACTGGGCAGCGCGAAAGCCGATGCAGGACCGATGTGAACCTGGCCCCCGAAATTACGTACAGAATTACATTTAATACCTTTTAAATACACTAATTGCATTCACTGTTATTTTAATTTGCTATACTTCCGCTCTCTGCTTAGAATGTAGGAATTTGGAATTCGGAACAGCAGATTCCGAAAAACTCGTCTGCTAATAAAGCGTAAACAAATAATATTAAGTATTTTTTATTGCAATTAGTTTATTGTAAAAATCACTCCACGATCAATTTTAGCAAATTAAATTCTTTAATTTAAGCCCCAAATCATAGCTGTACATTAAGTATTTACCCGGGGGCTGACTAATATATTTTTTCAGATTTATTATTAAATATCGGGAATAAGCAAATTTAGCAAATTAAAATAACAGTGAATGCAATTAGTGCATTTAAAAAGGTATTGAACGCAATTATGTACGCAATTTCGGGGGCCAGGTTCACACTGGTCGACCGCAGGCACGTCAAAACGAGGTGCCTATGCCGCTAGGGCACGAGATGGCGTTGCCAGCGCGCACGCTTACAGCCGATGTCGGCACCTCAGCACGCGATGCAAGACGGCACCTCTCCTGTCAGTGACGCCAGGCACTTGCTACAAGGATGACGATTTTTCTCCGTGTGGGAGCCATCCCAGTCGCGACGGACAACAGCCATCTCTGCCTTTAGCACCACTGTTATTCAAAACTGGTGCGATTGTTGTTCCAAGTCCTATAGTACAACAGTAATACTACAGGTGGTGCTTCTGACTTACCAAACTTTTTTCAGTGTGCTGCCTCTGGTTTATAGATTTCTACGGTTATCTTTGCAAGATAAGATCTGGTAAGTTAAATTAAATGTTTAGCAAATATTTTAGTAACTTAATTGATGTAAATAAATTTTTAATGTTTTACATGAAAATAAATGTAATATTTAAAATATCGAGTGACTTCTTACAATCTGTAATAATCTCATTTAATCTATAAATACCGGTTGAAACTAACTTTATGCTTTTGTTTACAATCTGGTCTTTAAAAGATAAAGTTTTTGTAAAATCATCTGAACTTTAAACGTGGTGTCAGGATTGTCGAGAGTATAGGAAGAAAACCTACACCAAGAGATAAGTCGCGTGAAGGGATTGATTCTTGACAATATAACGAAAAAAATGTCGAATTCTGAAGCAATGGAGGATGATGGTGATCCGGTGGTGAAAGAGGTAAATTTTTCGTTTTTATAAATCAATTTGGAACATCCTGTTGAATTTTGTAATATTTTGTAAGGTTAAAATTTAAGGTTAGAGCCTTGTTTGAAAACATACTTTCAAATTTTGCGGCCTTATAAAGATATTTACTTTTTAATAAAGTTGCAGTTTAATTTATTTGCAATTATTTAACGATATTTCAGGCCTGAAGTATCAAATCAAATCTTATCATCGTAAATAGACACAAATTATCAAGATTTATTTATTACATGCTTTAGATCTGAAACTGAAAATTTTAATTATTTAATAAAATCCATTTTTTAATCTATTGAAATTTATAAATTATTTTTTCTTTTAGATTCCAGTATTTTTATCAAAAAAACTTGCTGATAAGCTTTTTATATTTCAATATCCAATGAAACCAGCTCATGATGGTTATGATAATGCAACATTTATTAAAACTACTATAAAGCCAGAAAATCAGGAGGTTACGGTTGAAGTTAAAATTGACACAGGAGACCCTCACTATAATGTTAACAGAGGCCAAGCTATTGCTGCTAATGCTGAAATACCCTCAAAGCGTGATCAGGATGAGGATGACAAATATTTTAACAGGTTCGTTGATTACATGTCTATCCTTGACTTATTGTGCAATCACATTAAACTATAACTCAAATTAGGAAAAAAATTAATAAAAATTATTGAAAAAGTATTTTGAGAAATGAAATAATATATCTATTTCTAGTCATATGATGAATAAAGTAGTATTGAAATCATCACGAGCATTGCCAAATTGTGATAATTATGCTATTGGAATTTTCCAAGATGGTGAATTTCACGTAACTCCGTTAAAGGGTATAGTTCAACTGCGTCCTGAATTTAATTACCTTGATAGAGTTGACAAACGAGGAAAAGATGATGGAAAAAATACCGGAGATGGTAAATCTTGCATCTTGTAACTGCATTTGAAAATTTCTGATTGTTTGATTAAATAATGATTTTCTGATGCAGAGGCAGAAGAGGAAGATGAACCAGCAAAGCAAGTAAATGTGACATTTGCTAGACAAGTTCCTGATTTCATTAAGAAAATGAGAGAGCAGTCTTTTCAAACTCATGCAAAAAAATGTTTGGAAGAACAGTGGATATCATGTCAATATTTACCAGCCACTAGTTCTCAAGCAGAGGTTCAAAATAATTTAGTCTATAATAATTCATGAAATTATAATCTATAACAATTCATTTTTTTAAATTCATATAAAAATTAATTAATAATTTAATATTTTTCTATTAGTTGACTCGAATGGAAATGTTCTGCAGTGCAAATGAAGATTCAGTTAATAATTTAAATTTAACAACACAACAGTATTTAGATTTGTTAGCTCCTCCATTAAAAGAAGAACAATTTTCAAAGGCTAATATTCCGAGTCATACTACTTCTCTAAGCTATATCCGTACATTACCTTTGCTCGATCAAGTTCGAATATTGATGAAAGATGGTAAGAAAATATTTTAAAATAAATACTTTATAAAAAAAGTAGATTTTCAATTTTTCTTTTGTAATATTTTAATTATGATCTCTTACAATTTATAAATAAATGTGTAACTATTAATTATGAATTTGTGCAAATTTTATATTTTAGTTAGAGTATTCTTACATTGTGCATTTATTTGATTTACAGCGAAGGTTATGTCCTTTGTGCAATTACGAACAATTCTATCTACTGAGCACGAGACAGCTGCCATTCTCAAGTACCTACAACAAGTAGCAGTTCTTGTCCAGGGTAATTGGGTTGTAAATAGCGAACTTATTTATCCCAAAGATACTATGTCTGCCCATAGTGGCATTCCTTCTGAACTTATGTGTAGAGCTAGAGATTATGTCGTACGTACTACAGTTTCTCTGTACAACAATATTATTTATCTCTTTCATCATACATTTATTTAGATTGATAATTATTTATTTTTAATTTCTTGCAGTTGTTATCGTTTACGGAACATGAATTCGTTGACAGGAGAGCGGTATCTTCTGTTGTAAAATTACCTGCTGAAGAAATTAGAGAAATTTTCACTAATATAGCTAAGCATCAGCCAAAGAAAGGTTGGAAACTAATCGTTAGTCCTAGCAAAGAATTTTCTGAAAGGTAAATATATTAAAATATCAAATTTACCATGTAATATACACTCCTCTAAAAAATAAAATTACTTAAAATTTTCTGTCCACATGCAGATATCCCGAAATAGCTCAACGCCAGGAGATGTTCTGGGAAGCAAAGCGCAAGCATTTGCGTGAGGCAATGGAGGCTCAGAATCAGGCGCCTCAGCGACAGCGACGAAAGTCGAATCGAGAATCCGTTGGCTCGGAAAACGAGGAGCGCAACGTGGGTCGAGCTACTGGGGGTAGAAAGTCGCTGAGAGACTCGTCTGTCTCTGATAACGACAGCGCCACCGAGAGTGTTAAGCATAAAAAGACTAATCGAGGTAGAAAGACGTCCGAGAACTCCACTACGTGACCCAAGATCTGTGCGGACAAGAGGAAGCGACTGGATTAGTAAACTATAGATTTTTGCTTTTTGCAAACGAAATATTATTAATTTAATTGAATTCGATGTTTCGAAAGTCATGAAAGAAAGCATGTGGACTTGTTAAACGTTGAGGGGGAATGATCGCAGAGTATCGTACTCTTGGTTTTAACATTTCTTCAATTTATCAAATATCTTACATTCATGCTCATTTAATTCAGACTTTATATATATTTTTGAATTTAAACTTAAAGGCTTATTTTAAAGATGAGTAACTAGTTATTCAAATTTCATACTTTTTTAAGTACGATTTTTTTTAATAATGACTTTTTTCGAATAAAGAAAAATTTTAGTTTATTTAATTATTACTGTGGAAGATCACTGGAATAAAATGGATTTTATTTATACGTGAATTATATATTATTTTTATGATGAGTTTACGTAAATATAGTGGAGCTTTATCTATTTGATTGTATGCACTTGTAGATAAGTATAAATATATGTGATTATATTATACTATATAATTAAGTTACCTATGCAAATATACAATATTATTTGATGAATTACGGATCATATAACTATATATAATTCACGTACGCTTACTTCACTCAGTTCTTGTGAAGGATTTGTCACCGACGTAATTTTTCTACTGCTGGCGATAGGAATAACTAGTAAAATGTATTTGCCCATTTTTTACATTATGATTTGAAGTGAAAAGAAGGAATAAGGAGTCACTTTTTTTAATTCAAAATCTATGTCCTATTTTGTATTAAGTTTTTCACGTGATTTTTTTATATTACTCACAAATAATTACATTTAAAAAATGCATTGTAATGATTTAATGAACATTTTGTATACAATTCAAGTCGGTGCGTTTAGGTCTTTTTCTACATTAGATTTAATTTGGTTACCGCAATCTTTATAAAATAGTATAATCGTATTTTAAGATAAAGTGATTTTCTCATGTGAGCTTCTTGTAAGCTTAAAGTAGCTATAAATGAATAAAAATCCGTAGACCGAAATTTTCTATTAGTCATCGTTATTGAAATTATTAGACAAGGTCATGTGTAAATATTTTTAACATAAAATTGAAAATAAGTTTTTGTAAATACAATACGATGTTATTATAATAATCATAAATAAAAATGAAATAAAAACTTCAAGTACCATGTCAATAAAAAACTTTTGTGTTTCTAAATCATCCATTACATATGACAGATAAGGTAAAAGACCCAGTGACTGGGCACGTAAGAGTTCATACTAGGAATTGAACATCTCTGGCACTCTTTTGTGTCCAGTCACCGGGTCTTTTCTTATTATGCAAAATAAAAATTGTAGCATTAATATTTTACAATATTAATTTTTTTAATTTAAGTTGTATATTGTTTTTAGTAGAGTTACACCTATTGCTGTAACAAATTTTTATTGGAAAATATTGAAAATGAATAAATATTTATTTATTTCTTTATTATTTATTACAAAAATATACTGATTAGACTTATAATTCTGTCCTTATACATCAGTATAATACATGAGGACACGTGAAATGTACAATTTATTGTATATAACCACACCTAATAATAATTTTGAAATACTTTGTAAGACAAAGTTTGAACTCGTAAAGAGTTCTAGTAGTCTATCCTCATGAATAAGTTTAAGTTATCCCAACATCTCCTAAGTCGAGGTATCGCAGAAGAAAATGTATAATTATATTTGTAAACATTTTCGATTAATAAATTCTGCTGTCTATAGAATAACAAATAGTTTTTGGTTTTAGACAATCAGAGAATTTAGAACCATCTATATAATTATTAAGTATCGTATTAACTACCTATGAGTCAGCAATGCCATGCAGTACCTTAATGTTAACAAATTAAATTTACGAGATACTGTTTCATAATCCTAATCATGAATAAATCTATAGGCATAGCATTACCAGACTTAGAAGAAAAATATCTAAGCAGTTGTCTATGCTGGGCAGATTTGAGCTTCGCAATATAAGAGCTTGTATAAGGTAAATAATTGTTTTTGTGTGTATAAATCCTAGCTCACCAATATTACAATGTTCTAGCTACGGTAAAAAAAAATTTTGTTTGACAAAGTAAGGACTGCATTATTGCATTTCCTTGAGTCATCACCTACCATCACAAATTTCAAGCAGTTATTGTGTAGCTAGTAATAGCATTTTTTCAGTTTTCAGATAGACGAAAAATATTTGTAGACATGTCATTTCCAACAGTCTTATAATAGATTACGGCTTATTAAAGCCTAATAATGTATTTATTTTGAAAGCAATGATAAACTAATCGCCGAAACGTTGTTTTGAAGAACATCAAATCTAGTACATTTCGATACTAGTGCGATAAAGTGATTGTACTCTCGTGTGAACGTTTGCGGAGGAGCAAAGCTAGTGTGAAAAGATCACACGAGGGTGAAATTTATTTCTCTCTCATGTGTCGAACCGTATTTTATGACGCAACGTTTGAGTAGCTCAATTTGATACAGGCGTCTTTTCCCGCGTGCAATAAATCGAGCTTCTCACACGGAGTGTGTCATAAAGTAATTGACTCGTGGTGGAATCAACCGAAATTTTAATTTGAATATTAACTGATCAACCAGTATTTTGAATTATGAATAATTTATTTATTTTGCTGAAGTCCATCTTTCAAGTATTTTTTTTTTTATTGGAATAAAAATAAAAAATATGTACCGGTTCTTGTGTTTAACGAAATATATAAAGATTCATAAAATTATATTCATGATTAAAAGAGATTTTGGTTGTCAAAAATGTTGTTGGTAATTCACAGCGATTTTCAGCCTCCGAAGATTGTCGAGGACACGAAAATCTCTGCGAATTCTGAATGTGAAATTCAAATTCGTATTCCGCGATGAACAACTTCGGCGCAACATTTGATGTTCTCTCCGCTACGAAAGGTTTCCTTCTCTATCGGTCCTAGCATCCTCATGATAAACCCGCACATACTTGACCAGAAAATTCCTGGCCATCCCCGAACTTGCGGTCGCATCGAGAGGTCGGTCGAACGGAAATCCCAAGGCTCTACCATCCATGGGCACAGTCCCGAAGATGGAATCCGGATCCAACTGGTGTTGGGGATCCGGTTGGATCGGATGGAGGCAGACGACCAGTCGCAGAATGAGTCCGGCTTTGGAGCCGCGCGGCAGCAGCAGATGAGGTGGTAGGCCACGACGGCTTTGAGCACGACTAACGAGCTCACGCGCTAGGCTGCTGTCCGAGGTCAAGGCGCGCGTGAGCTGTCGATTGTAAGACTCGCTACTGGTAAACGACTCGCTCGCTACGTAAACCGAGTCTGTGCTGCTACGCTCTAACTTGATGCTGCCCTGTTTCACTATTATATGGATCGTCACAATTATATCAAGTGTAAGTCAAATAAATAAGTATACAGTGCAATACAGCTTATAATTCTTAAATCAACAGAAAATCGGTACAACTTACACTCTACTATCCATCGATCCAGTTCGTAGAGGTCATCCAGACTGTCTTCGAGATCGATCTGGTTACCTCTGGCGTCGAGTTTCGGACCTAGGAACATCCTGACGATGGCTTTGCCCTGCGCCTTCTCGCTGCTCACTCCGATTTCGTAGGTGAAGGGCTTGTGATCGAGGCGAAACTGACGAACCTTTACATTTAACCGCGGAGCACCGATCGGTGAGATGCTTTCGTCCAGCTGTAGAACTCGCGGATGGTTGAGGATCGATTCTAGGGGAGTGGGGTAAGTGACCAAACGGTCCATGTGCACATAATCGATTCGCACGCCTTCGAATCTCAGCTCGTCCTGGCTGTATGGCGCGAGGTTTCTCTTGAATCTGCGAATATTAACATTCCCTAGAGAAATACATACGGAACAACATTGGATTGACTTTACTGTCGTGGAGATGACCAGAGGTGTGGGTCCTGGGTTTTCTTGAGACGTTTCAAGAATTACTTTTGATGGATCTCATTATTTCGTATACCAATTAAAAGTAATTTCTGAAAATTTCAAGGGATTATTCAGAACCCTCATCCCTAGTTATCTCCTTGTTGCCCGTACGTAAGTAATGTACAATGGATTTTAAGATCATTAATGAGAACTGCTTATAATCATTTTCATTTATGTACTGGGATTGAGTTCGGTATAAGTTTGAATAATCGAATATCATAACTGCGAGTTAAATCTTAATGTATGAAACTCATCACCTTATTCCATAATCGACTATTCTCTTGCACATCCTGTAGAATCCTGGATCCCTAAGACTGGTGAGCGACATCTCGAGCGCACTGGGAGTGTAACGGTGCTTATTGGTGGATTCGGGCGCAAAACCGAGCAAGCGTCTGTAAATGCGATCGAGTGAGCCGTAAAACTTGGGATTCGACGAGTCGGCATTGCCCTCGAGAGCATTGCAAAAGTCGTTGAAGTTGGTGGGCCCCTTCGCATCGTACATTCTGGTACTCGCATCACCTGCGTTACGGAGCTCGCCCAAATCGATGGCCCTCGAAACGCGTGATTCGAGATGTTTCGCTTCCTGAATTATCATTTTTTTTTTGTATCATATGGGTAAACCCGTTTCTGCTGATTGTTCTGATGTTATTTTGGATGAATGCTAACTCAGTTGAATTGAATTTCGAGTGAATTGCAGTTTAGCTACTCAGAGTATTTTTTTTAATAATATAAGCCCATTACCTCGAGATATTTGTACTTGAAAACTGGTACGTGAAAGTTGGCGAATCGTTGAGGGAATGGTAGGCCATTAAAATGCGTCATACTTGGATGAAATCCGGTGAGTATGGGTTGATCCCAATCGATATCTTCGATCTCACCGGTTAAGCCCACCGAAAGTCTTTCGAGTTTGTATCTAACCAGTAGCATTTTATGCACTTGATAGTACAACTCGCCCCTTGTGTTTTTCTGTATCTGTAACTCATTGCTGCTCATCCAGAAGGGAAAGCTACTGATGAAGTGGAAATAAAATTCGTTTAAGCCGACGTCCTCGCGGAAGTAGCTTAGCTTGTACTCGGCATCTTCATATTGAGATGGATACTGATCGGTGTAGTTAGCTTCGATTGTGTATTGATTAGTTATGCCTGTGTGTAATTTTGAAAATACAGGAGATTAATGGACTTATACTTGCTATGACACTCTTAATTAAATTGTAAATATATTAGTTTTCAAAATCTCCGTCTAAGTAATCCAAGTCTTACAGTGTAACATTGCAGTTGATTGTTTTCTCTGTACATTTCCTTTTTGATAAGTAGATAGAATTTTTCAACTTTGAAGAATGATAGAAAATATTGCGATGGAGCACTTATTCTTTTTTGAAAATGAAAAATGAAAAATATAGTGCACTTTCTGAAAATGTGACTATACGCATAATAATATTTGGGTACTTAGTACTGTTCATATTTTCTGAAAAATCCACAAATCTTCCAGAGAATTTGTATCCATATTTTCAATCATTCCTCACAGTTGAATATAAATCAGACAATTCATCGAGAGGAAGCTAATTTCTACATGACAAAATATATTAGACATTAATAGAATAAGACATCAATCAGACTTTACCAGCGACCTCTCCAGTCTTGATACGATAAGCCCGCATGACAATGTCGGTATTGAAAAAGTAATGAGGTAATATTTCATAGAGCCTCGGCAGTCGTATACATTTGGTATCGGGCCTGTGCGCGATTGCAATGGTGAATGCATGCAGCCAGGACAGCTCATTGACGACAATACTGCACCAAGCGGCCATCGATGCGAAATCGTCGAAATTTTTGGCATTGCGGAATACGTTAAATATAGTGCGTACTTCTTCAATATGTTCGTCGTGAAATATGGAAAATACTTGGCCCCGAGGTAGCATACCTCTTTTCAAGTGTGCTTCGAATTCTTTAGCGAAGGTCTATAATCATAAAAAAATTTGCGAATAATGTTTGAGGGGAAGAACACTTCTCTTGAAAAAATGAAATGAGGAGAAATTAAAATGTAATTGGAGGCAATGCATGCTTTATTCCTTTGACTGGTGAATTTGTACTAAACCTTATATCTGTTCCCAGATTTAAAAGAATCTAACTTACAAAAGTGCAAAAACAAATATAAATTACAAAAGTTCATAAACTAAGATACGATAATTATTTTGTAACTTTAGCTTTATACTATAAAAAAATTTTGAGAAACACAAATGAGAGGGCTATACTTGCTAAAATTTTTTGACCTATCGTATGCTCGAAAAGAAACTTTTGTCAAATCCAAGTCATATTGAATTAGTAGATTCTACATACCATGTGCAAACGATTTAAAGAGCGTTTTTCAACTTTATTTGTTAATGAATAACAAATATGATATTAACAAATATTTTCAGATAGATAAATCGTGAATAAATAAACAAATATTTGCAGTTTTGTAGTCATATAAAGTTAGTATTGCAGCATTAATAACGTGGGTTCACATTTATTCTTGCTTCATTGAAAAAAATAAAAAAGAAGCTATGCCTTATAATTCTCACTGTCTGACAATATATAATGCTGAATAATGATTTTTTTAAAATTTTTTAACCACACAAAATCTGCATAAAAACTCACTTGATTTTCACATGCAGCTGCAACATCTTCAATTTTGTAATTCTTGACGCGTTCGAAAACTTCAGGATGATTCTTCGGTGTATCCTTAGTGTCCCATAACAATTGAAAAATTACCTCTTGTTTTCGCAAGAAATCTTTATCCTCTGTTTGAATATCTATAGCTTGAGAACTTTGCATAACCGTAATAAGCCCCACAAAAAGAATGAGCCCACGGGTCATTCTTGTTTTGTAAAATCAATCCCTCTTTTCTTTGTTATATTTAACTTTAAGTAAAGAGAGCTATTCGGAGGCGCAAGAAACCAGAGCTTGAAAACTAAATGAAGGAATTCTTTTACACTGCAAATATAAAAGAATTATCATAATTGGTCAATTATCATAATTTATCTCTGAACTTCCATGACCTCGTCAAAACAGAAGCTTACGAAAATGTTTTTATCACTTTGTAATGACTTTTTTCCAATATTATCTCAACATTTAATTTTTTATGCAATGCATTTTTATCTAATTACCTTAAAAACTACACAAACATTTGACGTTTGGTGTTATTCAATATACAGCTTTTTATGAACGTTGAAAAACGTTTTTATATGATAGTTGCAAAAAAAGTAATACATGCCTCTATTGACATCAAGTACTCTTCGAATAAGGGATTTTCTATATAATTATAAAAAACATGATTCTACAAATATGTGTATAAAAATACGTAATTTTTACCTAATGAATTAATTTTAACAAAAATATATAATTAACTGCTTAATTTTAAAAGAGAACCTTTATTATAGTAACATTAAGTTCACAATAGGTAAGTAATAATTAGATTTTCTGTTCATATTAAAAACATTACAACAATATTGGTGATGTAAGGTAGAATAGGGCTGACTATGTAAAAATATGGGATATACGGGATTGTCGTGTAAAAAAGGTAGAAATGTAAAAAGATTGTAAAAGTCTATACATGGCAATAAATTGATAAATAAAAAAAAATAAACATTACAATCTCTGATCTCTCCAGTATTCATAACGTGTCCTATTTTTTTGTTGCGAAGCTGAAGTAAATATATACTTCACTGATGAAGATAAAAAAACGCCAACTATAGTACCCGAAAGGAATGAAGAAGATGGATTCGTGCCCTTGAGAGCATCGGCTATATTATCGGTTCTCGAAGAAATGTTTTTTTCGAAATCCTTTTTTCGAAAATTTGTAGCAACAATCGTTCCACCATTTGGTCTCCAATCCCAACTGAACCACTCGCATATTCTCCTGATTAAAGAAACACGCGATGTACGGCGTTGCTTTTCGCAATATCTAGGCTTTCGTGACTATCCAGAAACATGGTCTGACAATCTTTATTTTGTCTTTGTCTGGTGTATCCTTGCTCATATTTACCATTTTAGCTCGTAGACACTTTTAGCTTGAAATTCCTTAAGGCAGATTTCTGGCTCAATAGTCTGGCCTAACTTGAAATTTATTCCATAAACTGCAATATGGTGAAGCATCAATCCAGACTTTTTTGGTTCCTTGAAAGTTTCAAAAGACACATAGGAAATTGTGTCAACTCTAATTCTTATTAATTAAGTAAAGACATTGGACTATGAGTAGAACAAAGATAGTACTATTTTAGTACTATATATATTTAACACAACCATAAAATATTTGCTCGTTTAGTTTTATCGGTGGACCGGAAACAGATATCTCAAGAATAAGGAAATCAATGCTGCCCAGCAAACAATTTTATCTTGAAGTACCAATATAATGTTATATAAAGATATCGGTTTCCTTTAAGATAAAATTTGGTGGTACTTTGATATCTTATAGATATCTTTAAAGATATCTTATTCACTTGTGTTTGCTGGATTATAAGATTCCAGACACTGCTTGTGGTCATTACCTCAGATAATGTAAAGATACAAATAACAGAACTCAAGATGACGATTAGAACACATGATACGATAAAGTTGCGATCATGTTTATGAGAATGTGAGTTAAAGAAATCATTGGTACCCCGGTACAGGATTGCTTTACGCTAAAAGTTCACAGAGAACTAAAACCTAATTGTATACAACACTCCCAAGCAATAATATTTAAAACAAAATTTAGATATTATAATAAAAGAATAAAAATTGAGAAATACGTCAGTCAAAAATGGTAATTCCAAGGTGAAGACTCCAAAAGCAATAATATCTAAATTACCAGCTAAAACGTCTCTGAACGATTCAGCTGCAGATCCATTACGATATCGTCATACTCATCCATCGATTGAATTTTCGGTTTTATACTTTCTGTACCAAGTCTAAATTGGTATTTATACAGAATTACAAGCTTTTTAGGAAACAATATAGAATCGATATTATAAAAGTTTTCAAAGTAAACATTTTTGAAAGGAATCGAATTGGCGACTTCTATTGCTAAATAAAAGAGTCTCATAATTATTTTTTAAATTATTATGCCTTTTAACTGCATTGTCATTAACTCTGAGCCTCGCTTTAACCATGATTTCATAAATTAAAATATCGATAAATTCCGATCGATTCTGTAGCTTATGTGATTTTTTAATAAGTAATCAAAATTTTTCAGTGACGATGAATTTAGAAGAAATTTAAAGGCTGATGAAGCCAGTCAAAAGAATCGTAATTTTGTGAAATATTGTTGTTTATATCTCATTCGAAATATTATTTTTGCGAATTTGCGCACACTTATTTTGTGTATTCGTGTGCGCAAAATTGTATTTCGCGCTCGTAAAACGAAACAAATAAAAACTTTTTTGCATCTACGAAATCAAAAAAGATCGTTTACACCTCGGGTGCAAAATGCCATTTTGCGCCATAGATACGAAATATATTATTGATTCTAGAGTATTATAATAAATACAGCTCATGATCTATTTTATACATGCGATTAAGCTCCACTCAAACTAAGGACAGTATTCTTCAAAATTAAATTCTGCGCTGGATAGCGACTGATAAACTTTTGATTAATTTTAAACAAAAATCAAAAATACAATTCACTGAACATTTATTTGTTGCAATAAAGAATTGACCAAATTTTCCATTGATCGTTACATTTGCTTGAAGTTTTTCTTGGAATCGATAAAATAAAATGCCAAACTTAATATGTGGAAAGCGAACTTCAAGTTCGTTCTTCCTAAGAAAGGCAAGTTTTTTTATTTAATCGTGATTGCCGATTTCCTAATGTTCTGCACTTTCGATTTTGTATTCTTTGAGGAATATGCTATATTTTTGTTGACACGTGCAAATTAAGTTGTTAGAGTAATAATAGGATTTGCATACAAACTATTATTTCAGATAGGCGTATCGTGCAAATCAATCTAAAAAGTTAATAACGTTGTGAAAATTGGAAAAACTAAGCTGTTGATGTAAATAACACATACAACAAATTAATTTGTATGAGTCAAAACTTAAAAAAAAATGTTTTTTTTTGTAATTTTGAATTAGGATGATATTATTATTTATTTTCAGATTTGTGCTTTTTCAGTAACGATACAAGATGAAAACAACTCCATAATATACAGTTTATATTTTCACGGTAACACCATACTTCAACTTACATATATAATTTTATACTTATAATTTTAATTTTAACACTTGTAAATAAAGGACATGAACAACGTAATAAAGAGATTTGGTATTTTTTTTTTAAACATGCGACCAAAAAATTGACTGTTTAAATTATTCAGTGACGTCAACCAGTGCCCAATCGATCGAAAACATTTTCATCCAGTGTGTTATATACATATATAGATATGCTGTTAGGCATTGAATATAATTTATGTTAGTTAAAATCGATGCCAACTTTTTATCAGTGATCTGATTTTCAGTTTCCAATTTTATGCTTTCAACTAAACGTTTTCATATATAAATATAAATATAAAACTTTCATTTTTATTTATTAAAAGTTTTAGGCGGAAATCTAACTTTTTTACAACAATTTAAAAAAATGTACGTTACGACAATTGAAAAAATTTAAGTTTTAAATAAAATGCGAACTTACTGCAAGTAAAATTTATTTTCGAATAAGAATAATATATATTCGAATGATGACTATAAGTTAATATTAATATAAATATATTTTAATATTTGATATTTGTTATTCCATTTTTGTTGACGAAATTATTCTTATAGTATCGGATAATATATTCAATAGCAAATGCACAAGCCGACGCAAAATACCCAAAAATTCCTGTGAAGAATAGATCCCACTTGTAAGACATATCTACTAATTCATCAGCATTTTCTTGCACCTCGTCTGAGGTATTCGATCGCCTTCCATGTTCGTACATGTAATCTTGCCACCACACACTGTCTACCCCAGATTCTATCACGTGCATGATAATTTTGCTAAATCGATTTGTGTACGGTGAGGATTTTCTTATTATGTAAGCCTTCGTGGTAGCCCAGAAACAAGGTTTGGCGACCTTCATCGTCGGTTTGCCATCGGTATTTTTGAGCACTGAGATAAAGTACTTCGCTCTACCATCCTCACCTATGCACGATACATTTGCATGGTTTACCAACCACAAGGGACAATGTTCAACACCGTCCGGACTTTTCAATGCTCTTTTACTTAGGCTGAAATAAATGAGAAGACAAATAATGAGCATGGTATTGTTAAAATAAATGGAAATTTTTATATTTTGATTAAATAAATACTAAACTAGCTGATAGTATATATTCACGGTTCTCTAACTAATTTTATTTATGAAAGGTCTAATTTTAACATTAATCTTAATAATTTTAAAATTTCCTTTATTATTCTAATATGAAGTATGCTTTCATATTTTATTTAACTCATTAAGTCCTGGAAGCACAAAAAAATTTCTATAACTTGGGTGCGGGTAATTTTGCCGAAAAATAAATTTGCAGACGGGTAAAAATGCCGAACAGTTAGAAACATAGAAGTAAAAAATGAAGAAAACAAATTTAACGACAACTAATGGTGCTTAAAAAATAAATAACGAAATATTAAAAAGCCGAAACCGAAAAATGTCTATTTTATTAATTCATACAGTTTTTGATGCAGAAAGATAAAGTTACCGATAGATGAAAATATCAGATAGAAGAAATACCGATTAAATAAAAATGCCGACAGATAATAATATCAGTTTGGGCAAATTCAGACTAGACAAAAATGCCGAAATTAAGATTTCCGATAGTTAAAAATGCCGAAAAATAAAAAATAATCGTATTTATATATAAAAATACTTATACTATATGTTATTGTTCTATTGTGAATAACAATATCAGTTCCTTGTAGATATTTCAAATTTCTATTTGGAATATTAATCCAATAAAGTCTGTGTTAAGCACA
>UELV01108067.1:0-11169 GCA_900490015.1 Megastigmus stigmatizans
GTCTCTCTCTGCACCTGCAACAGAGCGCGAAGGACCTCGGCGACGTCATCCTGGTGGTCCGTCCTCGCGTCCCTGACGGTCACCGAGCATGGCTGTCGGGGTGTCATGGCGGCTGGCCAGTCGCGTGGTCTGCTAGCCGTGTGCTAGCCCGTCGTCGCGTTCGGCACCGAAAAACAAATATATCCGGGTTAGTGCAAGTCCTTTTCAGGATGCAACAGTGCCCCGGGAGAGTGCTCGTGTCTCGCTGCCCGAGAATTTAGTGTTCCCTAATCCCTGCCCTATTCCGTCGTGCTAACCTCCTCGTGGCGTACATCGGCACGTCACACTATAAACATTACCTTTTTAAAGGGTAAAAATCGAGGTGGGACATCCGAAAACAATCACAAAATAAATATCTTGCTAAATCAATTTCTAATTAAAATAATCGACCGCGCTGTTATGGTGAATTTGAGTCAACTTTCTAAACTCTATAACTCTGAATCTTTTAAGCTGAGCGAGAGGAGTACCTAAAGATTCGTGAATATAATATTTGAATATTTGAAATCTTAACTGCTGCTAAATGTCCTGACTAATGTTTTTAGGACATTTAAATTATTCTATCCCTACCAAAAATAAGAAATAATCTCTCTTCTCAGTTTCTGATGTCCAAAACAGCTGAATAATTAAATACAATATGAAAATTGTTGAAGTACGAGTGTAGAGTGTGCTTTGTATATGCTCCCTGCTGTACGAACGAATGATGTATCTGAGTGTAAGGAGAGCATCGATATGTCTGTCTGTCTCTTTCTTATGTCGTGTCGGTCTGGATAGGTTGGAACAGAAGTGACGCGCAATTAGTCTGCAGCGAGAGCTTGTTATAAACGCCTCGCGTACTATCGTGCTATCCGTAATCTATTAGATTAACACTAAGAATACTTACCTGCTTATTATTATTAATAAATATATTAATTGGTCGTTCAATCATTCACTCACACTCAGTTATTCTCCCAGTCATCCATTCCAATCATACCTTTAACAAAAATTAAAGATTGAACCGTACCGCAAAGCGCATAGTTAACAATTAATATAACTAATGATATGTTAGTAAAATGAATGAACTGTACTGCAAAGTGCACAGTTAACAAGTTATTAAAATATATTTGTTAAATGTCTGAACCGTACTGTACAAACGCATGGTTAATAATTAATATAATTAATGAAATGTTAGTAACGAATGAACCGTACTGCGATGCGTACGGTTAACAATTTATTAAAATATATTTGCGTGTTTTTAAATCAGAACTTGAATAAGTTAAAGGTATAAATATATCAATCTTTTGAAAAGAATTCACTTTTTGTGTTTATTTTCCAATGTGGCCAATGTTCTCCAAATATATATAAACTTTTGAAAAACTTACTAGAATGCGATTGAATAACAAATTATGCGAAAATGTGAAATATGCACTAAAGTTGTCTCGTCAGTGGAGCTGGTTGCTTGAATTTCCTTGCTGTGTTATTTAGATTTGCGATGTGTTGCTTCGTTGATTCTCGATTTTGAATTAGTTGGCTGAGTTTGTAAAGCTACTTGGTTGATTGGTGATGATGGGCACAGAGAGCTATTCGAGTTTTTTCTGCCCTACTTATGCTCTGGACCCATAGCTCATCTTCATAATCTGAGGGCGTCGGAGTGGGGATAGTATCCTCTTCCTTCTTCCTCTCATATGCTCACATATAAAATCTTTTTGATATTATTTTAAGTCTTAAATATTACAAATATTTATTGAATGAAAACAAAAACTTTTAATAACTGAATTTTTTTAAATTGTTATTTAAATAAACTATGAATTTACTGCAATTAACTTAACTAAAAGCATCTATTTGGCTTTTAGTAGTTTAAAAATTATATTTTAAAAAATTAAAACATTTTATTTCTTGTTTTTATTTTAACACATAATAAAATTATTAATAAAAACTAAATTAATAACAGTGACTTAGAAATAAAACATTTTCGTTTTACGTAATTGATATTATTGCACAGTTTAATTGCTAAATTATTATTTCTAAAATATTCAAACAACAAGTAAATTATTAAAACTATTACACAAATAATAAATCGAATTTAGCTAATATTTTAATTGCTGTATTTAAACTAATAATAAAAAAGTGTCTTACAAAAACATTATTGATTACACAAAATAATTTAGATTCGAATTTGTAAAATGTCATAAGCATGTGCTCCTTATAAACAAAGAAAACAATAATTTTTTATGCTTAAATGTTTAAAATAATATGATTTACACAAGAGTGTTTAGATCTTCAATATTTTACGAGTTAATTATGTGAAAAAATGGTTAAACAATTAAATTATTAAATAAAATAAAAAGTTGCATTACTTTTCCATTGAAAACCATATAATAATTTTTCGCGTCGAATTTGTATGCATAACTCCTTTATCATTTTCCTGTTGCAAATACGTAATGCATAGTGCATTTTTCGTTATCTGTTTTTGTATAGTCAGTTTAGTATAATGTATAATAAAATCTACCTGTTGTTTATAATCTGCGTGTCTTATGTATTTTGACCCGGTACGCGATTATTTAATTCTTTACTTGATTGCATTTGAAAGAACTCTGAGCGAATAGTGTTCTGTTTTATCATGGGCGAGTTTCGTCGGTATCGATCTGGGATCCCACATGTCGAATCGAACGTGGAGATTCACTTACCATGCGATTGCTATGTAAAAGTTACGATTGTAAAAGTACGATTTTTCTTACCCATCAACGCAATTAAATTTTTTCTTGAACCAAATTCTACGATAAAATAAAATTTTTTTTCTCACTGTATCTATAATATCTTTCCAATAATCGTCCTGAATAAAAAAAAACAATATTTATTAGTTTTTTGCTACATAGCATCAAATTCATATTTTGAACTAAATTATCAATTCTTTATTAGTTTCGAAATTATTATAGTTTGAACTAAATAAAATTATGAAATCAAATCAGAAATTACTGACAAGCATTATTTTTGTCTCAGTAATGTAAATTAGATAAACTATTCCTTATCAGTTTACAGGAATCGTTCAATTTCTTATGGCAAAATTTCACTGAAGAAAGTTGTGAAACTATTTTAGAAATGGTCAAGTATTCTTTTTGTCTTAGCAGTTGGTAGGTCATTTTAGTTGTTCTATTATTTTTATTTCTCTTTTCAATTTTTTGTAAAATATCCTTAATCTTATCAAATGACTATGAATATACTTGGCGGCCCGATGTCAGACAGTGTTTTGTCAAACAAATTTGGGTGTTCCACAGGGTTCAGTCCTTGGCCCCTTGCATTTCACTCTTTATATCAATGACCTGCGTGAGACTTTTGACACTAAGATCATCAAGCACATACTTTATGCTGACGACTGCTAACATGTATTTGTGCTATAAATGTTATAAAATTTTTTTAACTAAGACTAATAAATATACACCCATCCTTTAGTATTTTGTTTCTTTATATATTTTTCATTTTAAGACCCTCTGTGATATTACTTGATGTGTTCTAAATTGTTAAGACTGATTAACCCATTAACGACCAAGACCCCGAATTTTCAACATCTTTTTCAAAACTTTTTTTCAATTAAAAAAAAGGTTTGAAAAATTTGAAAAAGATCATATCCGACATATTTTGAGCTGTTCTTTCGAATGGTGATACCGATTTTTTGTTAAATACTCCTGCAAAAAAATATGGCGTGTTATTCACGAAAAAAAGTTAAAAAATTTGGAAATTTTCAACTTTATGAATTTTTTTCATAAGGAAAATGCAATGACAATAATTCAAAATACTGCAAAAAAGTGCAATCGATGTTCAAATATTACGGGAAAAGTTTTTTCGTGAATCAGTGTGATTATTGGACGTACCGCAGAATTGAAAATTTTAAAAATTCTAGAGCTTAAGCTAGTCCCCCTTAAATGAATAGTCCTAATTTTATTGTTACTTTTAGTAATTTAAAATATTAAGTCTATAAATATTTATAATATTAAGAACTGTTACTAGTTAAAATTTGATATATAGAATTCTAAATTTTACTTGATATTGTCTAGGTGATTATTAGAGTGTTACTATGGCAGAAGATTTAGATGTTGAGGCCATGCTTGAGGCGCCGTATAAAAAAGAGGTAACATTTGAATTTTATTTTTATTAGAATTACTGATATTGTTTACATTGGCTAGAGATCTTCATGTACACAGTTATGTATGAGCAAATATGTAATGTAAATTATATTATATATATGAGCAATTAGACATCAAATTTGTGGCGACATTTGTTTCGGGCCCTTGAGCAACTCTGATTGTTTCCAGATTTTTAAGCTATGGTTTTGTACATGTAAGCTCCCAAAGTTCATCCAAAACGCGATTTTTGCAAAATAGTCGTTTTTATGACTCTAAATTCCGTGAAAATGGAGTTTCTAAAACCAAAAAAAAAATAAACTGAAAATAAATAATTGTTAACAAGAAAATTTCTCGAACTTTAAAAAAAAATTACCATTTTGCCCATTAACCCATTAACGCCCAAGTGGACACTTTTTTCACCAGTTTTTCAGAGCTGTCTAGCTGGGATAATTTGTAGGTTTTTCATCCATCTTTCGAATAGTGACATTCAAAATATAAAAAAATAATTTTTTATTACTCAAAAATGAAGTTTAAGTGTAAAAAACACCGAAAAAAAAATTTTTTACCAACTTTTCGTTATGCAATCATTTTCAAACCGTTTTAGATGGTGGAGGAAATGCCTGAACTTTAAGAAAACCTGTTCGGAAAGTTAATTTTGTTACCTACATGATTCAAAATGGCGTCCAATGTGAAAATTGTTACTAAATGTCTTTAGGACGCTTTCACTAATAAACTTTCAACTTTTTGAAAAAAATGCTAAGAACAAAAAGTGCTTAGAATTCATCAAAGAACACAATAGAATTTTTTCAGAATTTTTCTTGAATTTTTTTTAATTTATTAAAAACTCGAGTAAAGATTTTTTGAAAATTTTCTCCAAATATTCTGAATCAATTTTGGGTCAAAAGTTGAGAAACAAAATTATAAAATTTATAAAGAAAAGGGTTATTTAGTTTGTAATAAATAATAAATGCTTATATTTTTGAATAGGAAAAACTAGTGCACTGCGTAGATAATCGATAAAATATAAAAAAGTGTGCATTGTTCAAATTGTTTTCAGAAAACGTAAGTAGACGCAATTAGATGAGTTTCAGAGATCGCAGGTACAAAATACTAATTTTTAAATATGTATGAGCTTATTATAAATAAAATAAGTGTTGTAGGATAATGGAGCACAGTGGGAAAAGGCACTTAAATTCACTTAAACTTTAACTATATTTATTCTACAAATCCCAATCAATGCCTAAAGGCAAATATAAAATGTTATGAATCTTATGTAGCTGCTTCGCGCGTCTCGGGCGCTGGTCGCGAGAGTACTGACTAAGGTAAGGTGTGTTTACTCTAAAATAGATCTATTTATGTGTATACGTGTAAATGTGTGAATGTCTCTTCGTGTGCCTCTTCATTCTTGAACATCCCGCCCGCCTTCGGCAGGTGTTGGCGAACTAGATACGTCCACAGGCAAAACACTTATTTTAGCAATAGGACGGCTGAGGGTTGACGAGGCTGTCTGGACCTGCACGACTCGGACAAGCCCATCTTCTCCAGGACTAGTGTCGATTATTCGAGCCAGTGGCCATTTGCAGGGCGGATATAGATTAGAGCGCACGAGGCAGAGGTCACCCACCTTTACTTGAGGTTTTCGAGTGCACCATTTGGATCGTTGTTGTAGGCCATGCAAATATTTCGATGACCATCTATTCCAAAAGTGCTCATACATTTGTCGGATCATCTGCCAACGATTCAATCTCGAAGTAGCGATGTCGAGTGTCGACGCCTCAGGCACTGTGAGCGTCGGTGTTCCAATCAGGAAATGGCCTGGGGTTAAAGCACCAAGGTCAGTCGGATCGTCAGAAAGTGGTTGTAGAGGTCTTGAATTAAGGCAGGATTCTATTTGCGTGAGTAAAGTTGTCATCTCCTCAAATGTGAACAAGGCATCACCGATAACTCGCTTCAAATGAAATTTAACAGGTTTGACGGCTGCCTCCCAAAT
Source organism: Megastigmus stigmatizans (assembly GCA_900490015.1). Classification (NCBI taxonomy): domain Eukaryota; kingdom Metazoa; phylum Arthropoda; class Insecta; order Hymenoptera; family Megastigmidae; genus Megastigmus; species Megastigmus stigmatizans. Next base: position 6,127 of record UELV01108067.1, read on the forward strand.
GCCCCCAAAGTGAGGAGTACCGGGAGGGTTGAAACACCATTGGGTGCCGTCCTTTGCGAGAAGACGGGAAATCTCAGCGCTTTGAGCATTAGCTTAATCAAAGAGGCAACGGAGTTCCTTATCTACCCCGACAAAGTTAGTGCCACAGTCGCTAGTGACACTAGAGCAAAGTCCTCGGCGAGCAACGAAGCGCCGGTATGCGTTGAGAAAGTCTGTAGTAGAGTAGCCCGAGGCAACTTCGAGGTGGACTGCGCGTGTAGATAGGCAGACAAAACCTGCAATATATCCTTTGTATGATTTCGTACCTCTCCCATTTGAAAGGCGCAGGTTAAGCGGACCTGCATAGTCCACGCCAGTGTGAAGAAATGGTCGAAATTGCTGGACTCGCTTACGAGGCAAGTCTCCCATTAATTGCGAGGCTGGGGCTGCTCGCTGTCGCCAACAGCGAAGGCACTTAAAAACGGTGGTTTTAATTAGTTGATGTCCTCTTAAAATCCAGAATTGTTGCCTTAAAAATCCGAGAGTCAACTGTGTACCTCCATGTAGAGTTTTCTCGTGAGCATCCCAAGCTAGTAATTGCGTGAAGTACGACTCACGAGGCAAAATAATTGGATGTCGCTCATCGGGATGTAGTAGAGAATGTCGTAAGCATCCACCTACACGTAATAAACCATCTTTATCGAGAAAAGGATTGAGCCGTATAAGCGTACTTTTAGGTGAAATTCATCGAGCTGTGGAGAGGCAATTAATTTCGCTCGAGAAATGGCGAGTTTGTACGTAAACAATCCAGTGGTTGTGCGCTTCTTGAAGTTGAATCGGAGTTAGCTGAGAGATATCCGTTGAGTTTTTTTTTGTTGTTGAGTAATTTACGTCGACGGAGTTGTTTGATGAATTTAAGGCACCGCGCTGTGACTCGTAGAAGCTTGTTGATTGAACTATACTTGGTGAGGAGGTCAAATTCGAATTGATCACGACAAGGCAAGGTTTGCTTCGTCTATCCGGGCAGTCGATTGAAAATTCATACTTGCTATCCCTCGGAGTCTGAGCATCATTAGCTGTTAGAAACGGCGGTCCTTGCATCCAGAGTGTCGAATTTACAAGTTCGAAGGCAGTTACACCTCAAGAAGAAAGATCAGCAGGATTAATCTTTCCATCAATGTGGTGCTATGACGCTTGCAGCAGCGTCGTTTGAATTTCTGAGACCCGGTTGGCGACGTAAGTTTTCCACGCAGTTGGATGTTCTCGTATCCATGAGAGTGCTATAGTGGAGTCAGACCACAAATGACAGGCAACTCTCGTATCCGGTTGACAAGTCTTACGCACACCAAGGCACCACAGAGTTCAAGGCGTGGCAAAGAAACTTGCTTGAGTGGGGCGACTTTCGTTTTTGAGTTCAGTAAAACCGATTGCAACCGATCTTATACATCAACCGAGCGCACGTAGAGGCAGGCTGCGTAGGCCCGCTCAGAGGCATCTGAGAAGCCGTGTAGTTCGATGAGTCGAAGAGTGTTTGAAGTTCCACTCCAGCGAAGCACAGAAAACAGTTGTAGTTGAGGCAGCTGCTTGATGAGAGAATTCTAAAGGGGTTGAAGATTTTGAGGCAAGGCATCATCCCACGATACACCTGCATGCCAGAGAGATTGCATAAAGACCTTCGAACTTACGGTTACTGGAGAGATCCAACCAATCGGATCATATAGTTGTGCAATCAAAGACGCTGCAACGGTCTATCTGCTGGGTTAATCTGAATTTGCCTAAACATTTTCTCGATGTCAGCAGAAAAGACATAACGAGACTTTCGCCAGCGGCGCAGAATATCGAAAAGATCGGCTTGTAACTTCGGGCCGACGTGAAGGCAGTCGTTGATAGCAAATCCATTACGAAGCTTGACAGATGCGTTGAAAACTACTCTAAGTTTGGTTGTGTCCCCATTCACCTTGAAGACATCATGATGAGGCAATATAAACGATGGCGAGTCAGTTGGTGGAGTTGCTGGCGGAGTTGCTGGCTCCATGTGTCCTAGCGAAATGTAGTCTTCATGAACTTCGTATATTTTTCACAAATTTCAGGCTCATGTTTGAAACGCTTCTCACAGCGGAGGAGAGCTCTCTGAGCAGCAATTTCTGAATTTCCGAGGCAGCTGAGTTGTGAATTGAACGGTAGTCTGAGAACGTACCTTCCTTCTGCAGTTCGTCTATGAGTAGTTGCGAAATGATTCTCGCATTCCGTCTCGTCTGCGGTAAGAGGCAGTGAGGTTTGAGAGAGGATTTCTTCTTGTATCTAAAATCGTTCGAGTTTTGAAGAGAGCTCCATGTCTACGAGGCATTGCAGACTGGCCAATGAACGCGTGGGGTGAGAATTAGTTTTTTTCAGAAGAGTATGAGCCGGTGAGGATCCATCCGAGCCCTGTTGCTTGTGCGATAGTCTTTCCATCTGCACTCGTTCGCAAGCCTTCCCTTATAATCGTGGGAAAGACATCTGCTCCTATAATCATCTCAATGGGATTAGCAGAGTTTGGTTCCGGATCAGCGAGGCATAATCCATCAATAAAGTTGCGTGATGTAGTTATGGGTTGCGGTAACGGTAAATAATCCACGAGGCGAGGCAGTACGAGAACTGTGATTGTCCAATGATCACAATCGTCAAAATGAGAAGAGATGATTACGTTTATCTGTCCCTTTGCTGTGCAGCTTGGAGCTGCACTAACGCCAGTAATAGGCACAAAGACCGACCGTCGAGACAGTCTGAGTCGTTGAGCCAGAGATTCTGAAATAAAAGAGGCTTCAGAGCATGGATCTATGAGAGCTCCAATCGTATAATGGCGTTCATGCGCCGAAGAGACAATGAGCTTGGCGGTGGCGAGCAGTATAGAACAAGATCGACGAGAATCTGCCTTTATCGTAAGTGCGTTGACGGTATTCCTCAGCTGTTCTGGCTCTGAAGGCGTTGCAGAATCAGCTGGTGTAGAGTGGTGCTGCGACAAAGGCAATTGCGTTCGAGTTCCTGAAGGCAGGACTCCTGAGGTGTGATGCAACAGACTGTGATGATGTCCTCGGCAGGTTCCTGTTGATCGACAATTCTTCCGCTTGTGGAGGCCCAGGCAATTTAGGCAAAGTACTTTTTCTAGAACAAATGCATTACGATCGTCAACTGAGAGCACGGAATTTATCATAATTAGAATTATAGTGGTCGGCCTGGCAATGCGAGCAAGTGCGTGATTTTGCCTTAAAGATGTTATGAACTGCAACTGATTGAGGTTTTGATACTCCCTTAGATGATCGAGAAGAATCCTTTGTTTGAATCGGCTTGGAAAGAGTTGACATTTCCAACGCTTGAATGCGTGTTTTCATGAAGGCATCTAAGACTTTCCACGTGACTGGTTCAGTAGAGTCGCCTAGAGATAGCTCCCAGTCTCGTCGAGTACGGCTATCAAAACGGCGGACAGTAACGTGGACTATGAAATCGTCCATTTTGCCCACTGGTCGGCCAAGCACTTGTAGTGTCTCGAGGGCTTCCGAGGTGTCGTCCTTCAGCTGTTTCATAGCCTGATAAGACTCAGTCCGCATGGAATTAAGCTGAAATAGAGCATCAAGACATGAGTAAATGAGCGCACGTTTGTTATCAAAATAAGCGGTTAATTTAGGCCAGGCACGGTCGTAGTTGTCGCCAGTGACAGGAATGTTCTTGATTAAACTGGCGGCATCTCCACTTAAATTCGATTTGAGGTAGTGCAATCTTTCGACGTCGGTAAGAGAGGGATCGCTTGCAACCAAAGCAGTGAAGAAATCCTTGAAAGAGTTCCATTCCGAATATTTTCCCGAGAACGATGGTATTCCGATTGGAGGCAATTTTCTTCGAGGTCTATTTTCTGTTGGAGAGTGACTAGGCTCATTAGAGGTCGGTGACGGCTCTAGATCGTGTAAGGCATTGAGAAACTTGGCTTTTTCGTCCAAGTATATATCTTCAGCATCTTGAATAAATGAGGTGTTAAAGTGGTCCTTACTTACATCTGCCTTTGTTGTCTCAGATCCAATTTGATTATTTCGCTCTTCCAGCCGAGTCCACCTTTTATCGAGAGCTGACATCCTGACTTCTACGGCTCCTCTTGAAAGAGGACCCTTTTTCAATAAGTTCTTGAAAGCACGAGAGATGAGCCCAAGTTCTTCATTTTGCTTGGCTATTAAATCATCCATCGTTGAGACACAAACGACGGCATCAACAAACAAGAGTTTATATACTTAGAGTGAGCAGAGTATTGACAACAATGCTGCTGCTCGAGCGTAGAGAAAGAGCGCGATGAAATCTGCTTAAACGGCAGTGAAACGCGACGACTTTATTTGAGCGACGTTTACCTGAGTCGAGCGGTATAAACAAATACGAGCTTCGACTCGCTGCGACCAACACACCGATACACACACTGAGAAGTGGTTCTAACTATCACCATTGGAAAGAGCGACCCCGAAAACATAAGAAATGAAAGTATCAGAATTTTTAGATGACTACTTCATCAAAACTTATTCGTCTGAAGTCAACGTAAGATTTCGGTCTCTTTGAGCAATGGGTTAACCCATTAACGACTAAGACCCCGAATTTTCAACATCTTTTTCAAGGCCTTTTTTCAACTAAGAAAAAGGTTTGAAAAAATTTGAAAAAGATCATATCCGACGTATTTTGAGCTGTTCTTTCGAATGGTGATACCGATTTTTTGTTAAAATACTCCTGTAAAAAAATATGGTTGTTTTTCACGAAAAAAATATTTTAAAATTTGGAAATTTTCAACTTTATGAATTTTTTTCATAAGAAAAATGCAATGACGTTAATTCAAAATACTGCAAAAAAAGTGCAATCGATGTTGAAATATTACGGGAAAAATTTTTTCGTGATTCTAAAATATTTTAACCTCTTCAAAATGACCATATTTCGTAAAATCCCAAAAGCTCAAAATTTAATAAGCAATTTTTCAGACACTTAGAGGGCTTCTTAGAGGGCTCTTTTACAACTAAAAAGAAGGTTTTGAAAGATTTCGGAAAGATCTTATCCGGC
>UELV01108146.1:0-15946 GCA_900490015.1 Megastigmus stigmatizans
ATCCATAGTAGGACCAGAGATCACAGCCAGATTTCACGACAGATTACTACCGAGCGATACGTACATACGAACGGTAACGGGCGGAGTAACGAAGATAGCGGGCATACTGAAGATCAAGCTGGACGTAGACGGTCGACTAGGAGAGCTGCAGGCAAAAGCCATACCTATTTCGGATAACGAAATAATATTGGGAATGGACTTCATGAAGACCTGGGACATCGAAGCGACATTGGGAAAAGGATTGTGGAGAGTAGAGTCGGGAGACTGGAGGAGATTCTTATCAAACGAGAATCAGGAAATAACTATTTTTGCGGAATGTGCGGGAATTTCGGAGCTGACAGATCCTGAGAGACAAGCAATAGAGGAGATAGTGGAGAGAATACTGCCACCGCCATCGAACACACCAGGAATCACACGATTTACAAAACATCGGATAGAAGTGACGAGCGAGGAAACGATCAAACATCGGCCCAGGAGAATGTCTCCAAAAATGATGCAGATAGCGCAAGAGGAAGTGGAAAAGATGTGGCGACAGGGAATAATCGAGAATTCGACATCGGACTACAGTAGTGCACCGGTCATGGTTCGGAAATCGGACGGGTCCTACCAATTTTGCATCGACTTCAGGGATCTAAACAAAGTAACGAAGAAGGACGCATACCCGATTCCGAACATGGATACAATTCTGGGTAAATTGCGGAAAGCTAGGTACCTGACGACCATCGACCTGCGCATGGCGTATTTCCACGTTCTCTTGGAAGAAGCCAGCCGGAAATATACGGCATTTGCGATTCCGGGATCAGGATTCTGGCAGTTCGTAAGAATGCCATTCGGCCTGACAAACGCTCCAATGACTTTCCAACGCTTGATAGATGCGCTATTCGGTCCAGAATTCGAACCAGTCGTATTCGGGTATCTGGACGATATAATCATATCGACGGGTTCGTTTGAGAAGCATGTTCGATAGTTAGAGCTGGTATTGCGGAAATTGACGGAAGCAGGGTTGGTGGTGAACCGAGATAAGTGCAATTTTTGCTATTCAAGGGTGAAGTACTTGGGATTTTTGTTGGATAGCGAAGGGCTGAGGCCCGATCCAGACAAAGTGGCACCAGTATTAGATTACCCACCACCGAAAAACGTCAAGCAGTTGAGGAGATTTCTGGGAATGTTGGGATGGTACGCGAGATTTATAGAGCAAGATGCAGAGCAGAAAATAGCATTGGTGAAGTTATTGCGGAAGGGACAGGAGTGGAAATGGGAGGAAGAGCAGGAAGAGGCATTCCGAAGTCTGAGAAAGGCACTCAGCGAAGCACCTATGTTAGCGAGGCTGGACTTCACCCAGCCTTTCACGGTGCATTGCGGTGCGAGCGGATATGCGATTGGAGCGGTATTGACCCAAGAGAAAGAGGATGGCGAACATCCTATAGTATACGCGAGTAGAGTATTGTCGAAGGCGGAAAGGAATTATTCAACGACGGAGAGAGAGTGTTTGGCGGTTGTCTAGTCGGTGAAATAGTTGCGTCCGTACCTCGAAGGCTACTCATTTACGGTCATAATCGACCATAGCTCCCTCAAGTGGCTGTTCGCAATGAAAGAGCCGACGGAAAGAGTAGCGAGGTGGATCCTGGAGATGCAACAGTGGGATTTTAAGATAGTTCACCGAAAGGGAGCCTTAAACCACGTCCCGGACGCACTATCGCAGATGCAGGAAGATGAAGAGGAAGAGATAGCGACCTTCAAGGAGGTGACGAATAAGCAGTATTTAGCGAAGATGGAGGAAGTCAAACCCATCCAGAACGTTTTCCGAGTTGGCAAGTGGAGAACGGGATATTATATAGATACCGTAGGGATCCGTTACTCGATCCAATTACGAACAAAGAGGATGGGTGGAGACTAGTGGTGCCAGTGGATGAGCGAGAGAGAGTACTTAGGGAAGCACATAGCGAAGTGTCCGCGGGACACCTGGGAATGGAGAAGACGTACGACCGAGTAGCGAGAGAATATTATTGGAAGGGTGTCTGGTACGATGTTAAGACCTTCGTCGAGCAGTGTCCGGAATGCCAGCAGTATAAGTTCAGCCAAACGGGACCACATGGGTTAATGGGCAGAAGGATTGTTGAACGCCCGTGGGCCGTGATAGCCGCTGACCTGATGGAGTTCCCATCGAGCAAGGGCCAAAACAAGTACTTGCTGGTATCCCAGGACCTGTTCACAAGGTGGGTGGAGATAAGACCGTTGCGCAGGGCAGATGGCAAGGCAGTAGCGAAGGCTTTCGAGGAGCTAATATTGTTCCGTTGGGAGACGCCGGAATATTTGCTGACAGATAACGGGAAGGAGTTTGATAACAAGGTTTTGAAAGGAGTCTTAGCGAAAAACGGGGTTCAGCATGTCACAACGCCTCCTTATCATCCGCAAGCCAACCCCGTAGAGCACAGCAACCGAACTCTTAAGATAATGATAGCGCTCTTCGTGAAGTCCGACCATCGGAATTGGGATGCCCACCTGCACGAGCTCCAGCACGCCATCAACACGGCCACGCAGGCCACATTGAAGACTTCACCGGCGTTTTTGAATTATGGAAGGCAGCCTAGACAAGTTAAGAATTTGCGGAGATAGATCGAGGGAGGGCATAAAATAGTTATGAGCGACCCCCAGGTATGGGTAGATCGGGTGAAACGGCTAGATGCATTGAGGGACTTGGTGGCGCGATTTATTGATGAAGCGAGGGAGAAGCAGGAGAAACAGTACAATAGGGGGAGGAAGGACGTGAGGTTCTTCGTCGCGATAAAGTAATGAGAAGGACACACTTCCTATCCAACGCCGCGCAACGGTTTTCCGCGAAATTAACGCCGAAGTGGGAGGGCCCCTTCGAAATCCTGGAGGTCCGGTCTCCATCGGTTTATATTTTGGGAACAGGCCCGAGTAGGCGACTCGAAAAAGTGCACGTGACTGATTTACGGAAGTTCATCCCTCCTCGATCCGTCAACCTTCCTAAGCCTACCTAGTTTCCTCTGCGATAGCGTCTAATAATATTTTTTTTGTTGTTTTTCTTTGTTGGTTGTGTGGATGTGTGTAAATAGCGGAGATGACGGGTGACAGAGAGACCTTCGTCTCGGTCTGGCCAGAGGGACGATTCCCCGACGACTCCGACAGCCGTACACGAACCCGGACCGTCCCAACGAGCCGCCCATCCTAGTGCTTCGTCCGCCCTCGCTACCGATTCCGCGAGGACCAGCAGTGCCGGTGACTGTCTTCGAGCGTCCAACACCATCCACGGGAGGAGAGAGCCCTCAGGAGAGGGAGAGTTGAGAGGCGGTGAAGGAGCTGAAGCGGGTGCTGAACCCCCGGCCGAGAACGCCACCGAAACCGGCGGCAACGGTGACGCCACTCCGTGCTCCATCTCGGCCCACCGGGGCACGCTCCCGTGGTGCTGGGCCACGCCCACCTCCGGAGGGCCGAGAGGTGGTGCCCCGGGTAGAGCCATCGATTCCGGCGAACCTCCAAGGACCGTTGTTCCGCGCGCTGCCGGTGGAGAGCTACCCGTCGGGGTCCATGGAATGGGACGAAGAACTCGCCGCGCCTCGCCCGGCAGCGGTTCGCCGAAGCGTGCCGCCACGGCCGGGCCCCCGCCCCACCACCACCACCCTGACCATCGAGAGGACAGCGACGAGAGTAGTCTACATAATATTGGAAAAATGAATATTTTAATTTAAAAACAAAAATTGAATAAGCTTTTCTGGTGCGCCAAAGTATTGGTTTTCCGTCTCTTTAGAGGTTAAAGATGCTTTTTAATAGAAAATCTATGAGTTTTAAACGTATGCCTTCATGGTTATTGTTCTTACCCAGGATTTTTCTCCTAATAATAGCTTTTTTGGTCTTCTAATTTGGGGATTATTTAATTAACTATTCCGAAATACACCTTATTTATTTATTCATTTATTTAATGCAGAAATAAAATCTTGCATGCACTTTAGAATTTTTTATCGTTTTTTAATGATTATGTGCTAATAGAGTTTTTTATTTGTTGTAATAGTATACTTGGTTATTGTTTATATAGACCATTATATTAAAGTCTCTGCATTGATAAACGATTGAAATTTTGCCATATCTTTCGAAAATTTTGCTGATTTTAGTTCTTTTTCAAATAAGTATATATTGTATTTTATTTACAATAATTCCGATTTTCTATAGCACCTAAGTGCTTTCGGTACTGAAATGCTAAAATCGCTTTTATGTTCAATAAAAAAAAAATTTTTTTTTGGCTCTAATATTTTCTATAATTCCTGGATTTTGTTTGTACCGCTGTTGTTATTTTTGCAAGATTGCTTCTGATCGCCCACTCAGTGGTTGATGTGGATTCTTCTGCAGTATTTGCATTTTTTTTCGGAGCTCTTTTATGGGTGTAGTCTCTGTGCTGCTGAGATCGACTTCAACTTTCGACGGTGCCGGTTATTATAAATCGCTTTTTTTTACTTTTATATGTGATTCGCTTCTTAAATTCTGTTTTATACTCACAAGGGGAACCCAAGGAGTCTCGGAAACCGATTTTGATGAAACTTTACAGAGACATTCTTTGATCGAAAATATCAGATACGTGTTTCGTATTTTAGCCCAAGTTAATGCCCATTTAATCAAAATATATGAGAGATTAAAGACGTTAATAGCACTTTTCATTCAAAAGTTATGAGCAATCAAATTTTAAATTAATTTTTGGGCCTTAAAATTTAGTATTTATTTCAGTTGAAAAAACATCCAAAATTAACTCGATGTTCGATCGTTCATAACTTTTGAACGAAAAGTGTTAACAACTCGTTCAAAAATGCAAATGAAAGCTTATTATCTATACTTTTGATCAATTTTGTAGTATTCTCTACGATATATATTGGCCTTGCAATAAAGGTTTTAAGGCAACCATTTGACTAAAATACGAGACACCTATCTGATATTTTCAATCAACGATGTCTCCGCAAATTTTCATCAAAATCGGGTTCCCGGACTCCTTGAGTTCCCCTTGTCAGTTATATTTTATATTATAACTAGTATAACTTATTAGCAGTTTATATCCGGTTGTCGTTGTTTTCTTTTTCCTTTTTATATTGTGCTGGTGATTTTGTGCTACTAAACATAATTTAAGTGAGTTGTGCACAGTGTTTCGTCCCGTAATTTTGTATTCGGTTTATGTGCTAGTGATTTTAGCTAATGGTGCTTCCGTGTTTTGTTTAAGCATGAGTGACTCTGCATCCCCGATTTTACTTAGCGACGGTGCCGTTGCCCGTCATGGCCAGCGTGTATGTCAATGAGGGAGACAACTACGTGTCAAGGAGGCGCACAATCGAAATATCTCAACCCCCGGCCTCATCGGTCTTAGCTGCCATAATCTGCATGTGGGTGTGGTGCAGAGTCTCACAGGAGCTACTACGGCTACGGAGCTGCCATAACGCCTGACGATCAGGTGGATGTAAGTGGAGGTAGGTAGGTGGAGTAAGTTTTTGTTGTATTTTGTTTTGTTTGTTTGGGTTATGGCTGTGAGCGCGCGAGAGAGCGCGATGGCTATACTCGCCACGAGTGCGAGAGAGAGCGCGCACGGCTATACTCTCTATATTTAAGAAGGTTGTATTAATAACCGATGAAACAATGAGATTCTAACAAAAATTTCAGGTATGTAGATAATGGCCTAATAGAATCACCGTTAAATTTTTGCGGGGCTACACCTCCTCAGAAGCGAGCAAAAAATATTTTTATTTTTATTTTTCTTTAAAATTAAATTTTAATTATCGTTACTTTAAACTTTCTTTGAATGCATGTCGGTGAGAAAATTTTTTTTTGGTTTTGTTTGTATTAATTTAGTTTTTTAACACTCTGGGTGCGATAGACGACTTTTCATGTTTGTTTTCCGTGCGCAAAACATATAATGATTGCACTTTTTTCAGAGTGTGTGCGAAGTATTTCTAGCGTACGTAAATAAAATACTTTGCGTACGCTCTTATAAGATTGTAATAATTATGTTACACGCAAGAAAAACAGGCACTCAAAGTCGTGTTACGCACATATCGTAGTAAAAAATATAGTTCTATACACATGCGCGAAGCAGGCGAGTCTCGGACACGTGTATCGAAATGCACTAATAATTGTTTATAACAATAATTTTTTTTTATACCCTAGCCTTGCGGTGTTGCGCTGTGCCAACATGGTTGAGCCGAAACTCTTGCCTTGCGGCGTTGTGTGCCGTGCCAGCATAGCTGAGTTAATACTCTAGCCTTGCGGTGTAGCGCGCTGTGCCAGCATGGCTGAGCTGAATCTTCTTTGCCTTATGTTTCTTTTTAGTATCGTCGTAGTGGTCGCCGCGAGCGACTTCGTCGTGAGCGGGTTTCTCGGTGAGAGGTGACTTGATAGTTTCTGTCCTTATATATATATTTTGTTTTTAAAATATGTAATTATTTGTTTGTATTTTTAGGTTCGGGGTCCTGTGCCTCTGGTCGGCCCTGTGTACGCGGATCCCCCCGTTGTCCCTGTGGTTATCGAGATTGTCCCTGATGCTCCTCCTCGTCTAGCTACCCCTGCTCCCGGACCGAGTTGCGCTCCACTGGACCCTGGCGGTCAGCACTTGCCGACATTTACTTGTGTCAGTTGCGTTACAATTACCTAGTACCGTAATATTGAATGTGCTCCAATGGACACAAGGTGTGTAAGTGGAGCAGCGCGCGACTCCCTATTGCCCTTTCCGGTATCTCTTCATAACGCTGGAGAAAGACTTCACTGTCGACGTCTCTTTTAGACGCAACGTGATTTTGGAAGGGGCAGCGTCAGTGTTGACGTTCCCTTGCCAGCATGATAGGTGCTGCGTATTAAAGGCTCCGGAATAATACATGGCATACATTAATGTCTGTTCCCATGCACCTCCAGATCCTGCCGCTGTGCCCCCTGTACTAGCCGTTTCTCCCGCGGGGAACTCGTCCTCGCGTGAGACCTTTCCGCTTGCTCGTGCTGATAGTCGTTAGGATTGTCTGTTTAGTGATTAAAATTGGGTCTCCTAGTTTCGTTGTATTGTCGGGCCTTTTTTATTTTATCTACTCGCGTTACGTTTCCATATTCCAATTTAACATTATGGTTCTCGATTGCAATTATTTCGAATCGCCCTTCGTATTGATTTCCAAACTTTCCTATTTTAGGTTCTTTTAATAGGAATACCATCTCACGTTTTCTGAAGTATTTCACGTTTTGCTTACGGTAGTAGTAGTATTTAGATCTGAATTTTTATTGGACCGAGTTCATTGCTGCTATCGTTTGTAGTTGGTTTAGATTCTGGCTTAGGGCTGCTGGGTATTCATCATAGGTACCAATACGTTCTCGAGATGGGAAGCTGGATGGAGTGCGAGCTTTCTTACCGAAAATGAGCTCGTGAGGTTAATAACCTATTGGTCGTTTCTTACTGTGTTGTACGAGTATTGTGCTAGGTGTAGCCAGATGTCCCAGACGTTTTTTTTTCTATAGCTTGTTTCAGATATAGCGTCGCATGCATCCGCTCGATGGATCCCTTTGATTGTGGGTGATAAGCTGTAGTTTTGTATTTGTCTATGCGGAATATTCTTGCGAATTCTTCAACTGATCTGCTTACTACTGAAAATTTCTTTCTTGATCTATCAAGATCGCCATTGGTGGTCCGGAATAGGCAATAAATTTCTCTGTAAATGCACGGGTAACTTTGGTTGCGGTAGCAAGTACCATGGGTATTAAGACGACCTGTTTAAACAGTAAGTCTTGCACCGTCATTGGTGGCCTTTTTGGCGTTTCTGGTAGTGGGCCATAAAAATCGATGGCTACTTTATCAAAAGCCCTAGATTCTGTAGCAGTAATCAGCATGGGATATTCTTTGTAGTTTTTCTTACCTGGCATCCTTCACAACCATTTATAAATGCTTGTACGACTGCTCGCATATTTATCCAGTAGATATCGGTGATGAGCTTGTCATAAGTTTTGTTAATACCCTTATGACCTCCGATTGCAGTTTCGTGGTGCTCTTTAATTATTTTATACCTTTCTTCGACCTTTGGGACGGCTTGACAATTTTGAAAATATACTGCTCGGATCTTTTTCCCACTTAATATGTTAGAATATTGTTCTATATAATAATCCCATTCTAGGATGGTTAATGTATCTAAATCTCGGATAATTCCTATTGTGTTTATGTTCCATTTCTCTATTATATACCCCTTGTAAGTATTTTGTGACGTATTTTCTTAGAACCTTATCATCTACGTGCTCTTTTACGACTAGGCCGAAAAGTTTATTCGAGTTTATGTTCTGTTGCAAGTATCTCTCCTTCTGCTAGTTCTAAATCTGGTAGGTTTTCTGGTTTTATATTCTTCCTTTCTGTGAGGGCTTTAATTGTATCCGTTAATTAATCACTAGATAAAGGTTTACCGTTAAAACGTAGATGAGATTCTCATCTGTGTTAAAGGGGTACCCTCTAGCCTTTGTTATAGAATTAAGGTTAGGGGTGTCAGATCGTCTTTGTCTTCTTGGAGAGGCTTCGGTGGTTTCTCTCTCGGTGGGTGCTCTTTTGTGTACCCTGCGGTTGCAAAAATCGACTCGTCGTTTGATTAATGCATCAGGGTGAGTTTGCTGTGTTCTCGGGGATCTCGGGGGACTATGGTGGAAAAGTAATGTCGGCTGATTCAGCGTTTGACGGCGAGGTGCTCGGCTAATTATATGTTCTGGGTTTTCTGTGGCTGTGATCATTGTTTCGTCCCTTTTGCTAGGCTGTTTAATAATGGGGGTACTGCAAGCTTTCACCTGTGCTGCTAATTTCCCGCTGTTTTCGACAGAATTCATCGACTCGTCGTTGTTATGCCTACCTAGGATTTTCTCCCGATCTGCTTTGATGGTGGTATCCCCTAATTTCAGATATAGTGAAATATCTAATAGCTTTTCTTCTTCCGTCTTATATTTTCGCCTAACGTGCTTTTCTGTAATTTTAGGGTCGATGTCGATGCTTTGGTGCTCTTCCATTTCCTCGTCTGAAGGTTCGTATTCAGTACTCTCTTGGTCAGTCGTTTCCCATTCGTCGTCCCCAAGGGTTTTTTTCTTATGAGTCGGATTTCCCGAAGTCTCTGATGAGGAGATATTAGTTCTTTCTTTTTTTAGTTTTCCTGGAAACACAACGACGGGTTCTCCTTTTTGAATACCTTTTGACCGTGAAGATGCGGACATTAGCCCCGTCCATTTCTTCATATTCTCGCTCGTGCTTTTCCGCCAATTTATATAGTTCAATTCGAGGCAAATCTGAGTCTTCTTCTCCGTCTTTCAAGAGGGGCGTTGGCTGTTTCGTTCCGCGGGCCTGGTCTGTAAACGACCGTGAAGTCAAAACCTTCGAATCTAGTTTTCAGGCGAGTTGACCGAAGCTCGGGCCTTTTGGTTTCGTCCACTTGAGTGGTAGATGATCCGTTACGACTCTACAACGACGACCTTATAGTGGCTAAGCAGCGTCGTTAGTGGTAATGCGATTGACGCAAATTTTAGCACGGAACGCGTATAGTATTGGTGAATGCAGGATATTCGCGAACAGCTTCTATTTTCCTGGGATCCAGCCGTGTTTCGCCATTGCCCACCAAAAATCCTAAAAAGGTGACTTCTTTGCATAATAATTTGCGTTTCTGAGGTTCTACCGTTAGATGGCAGACTCTAGTCGCTTCATCAGCCGTCTGAAATTAATGCCGTGTTCCTCTAGATTTTTACTAAGTACGATTTTGTCATCGAGATAGGCGAAGAGTTTTGTGCCTTGTAAGCCGGAAAAAAATATGAAAGTGGGCAATGTCAAGCAGCCTGCGTCTTGCTTGTCATTGCTCACTTTCGGGTATATAACGACGCGTTCGAGGGGGAATCGTAAATGATTCATTCTTCTGAAACGATATGACAAGTCCGGGAAATTGCAAGCTCCGTGATTCAGCATCAAGTAAGCCTTTGTGGCCACTAGGAGTTGACCATCCAATACCGTCATCTGTGTTTACGGGAAAATCATTCAGTACAATGTGTTAGTCGTAGAGTAATGCATTTAATTCGATACTTACTCTGTTTTATGTAAAGGCTTCCCCCGACGTTTCTCTATGGATTCGTAGTATTTCTTTATACAAATATTGTACGTGCGGCTTAATTTTTGATACCTTAATCAGACTGACGTCGGACTCTGTGTCCGTGTAAAATGACGGTTGTCTACTCGTTTTGTAAGATGGACGTGTGCATCCCCTACTGGATGTTGTTCACTGCTCTCGAAATGCTCGACGCCTCCTGCTGGTGCCGAGCATCCTACGAGTTTAAATGCTCGGGCAATTTGAGTTGACGTGGCCTTACGGGTGCCCTTCGAGCTGCCGGATTCGGATTATCGTTTGGCGTATTTCGACTGTCCGATTGCCTTTCATAACAGTTTGAATTGTTATCATTTCTATTGTTGTCGTTCCTATTGAAATTGTTCCTATTAATAGTTGTTTTCACTATAGCTATATCTGTTTTGACTGTTCCCATTGTAGTTATTTCTACTATAATTATTTCCATTATAGTTGTACCTATTGTTTTGGTTATCGTTGTTTCCCCGGTTATTATTGTATCTAGGCCGTGATTCATTTCTAAAGTCTTCTTCGTGAGTGTTGTTGGTATGACCTGCGTTATGATTGTACTGGGGGGAAGGGATATCTCGCCATTGTGTATTTTATTTTCTAAGTGGAAACACTAGTCATAAGTGTGGCCTTTTACATGGCAGAATACACTGCAGGCATCCGTCGACCACAATGTCTGCAAGAGCGTCCTCGTTGCTTCAGTCGGACGTATTGATATTTTATGGAGTAGACTGCTGATATTTCACCTGTGCTGCGCTTGGAGTAGCTTGGTTCTGAATTATCGAACTATTAATGGCCATGGAGTTATTCTGGGCGTTCCGTACGTATTATGGACAATCGTCAATACCTCGTTACTTCGATTTCGCATCTAATGTCCTACTGCCACTGCAGCTGATATAGCAGCGCAAAGGTAGTCGGGTCTCAAATTTGCGACTCTATACGCTGGCGGATCGAGTAGTCCATATAGGAAGTAGTCCAGAGCATCACGATTTGCCTTGTGTTTATAGGTGCCTTTTTCGTGTGGTTGCAGGCCTTGAGCAGATTCATATGTAGTTATCAGTCTGTTCAGAAAGGTTTGTACCCTCAGTTCATAATCTTCTGCACTTTCTTCCAGAATCTGGATTATTGTTTACACTCCCCCGTATTTTGAGACCAATTCTTCCAAAAGAATGTTGACAGAATCATCGCTCGCACTATGGCCCGCATTCGTTCACCACATCTCGAACAATCTTGTAGAATGCTTGTAAGGTGCCCTGGTTACCATCGTACAAAGGAATCGTCCCAAGGGCCTGGTAGAATAACATCTGGGTCATACGGTTCTGTGGATTACCTCTACCCGTTTGTGGTGTCCTTTTTTGATATTTCTGTCGGATTGGTTTCTATCGTTTGCAATCATATTGTTTTGAATTTCATTGTCCTGGTCTAAGGTCATTTGAGTTCCCGGGGTTATGAGGTTAGTCGTGTAATCGGTAGATGTTCGCAATTGATTAATATTATCGTGTGGCGCGAGACTAAAATATTGAGTTGTCGCTTGGGCATAGCGTCGAGCATCTATAGAGTTATTACGCGATTCCGGCGTTGTATAGATAAATATTTTTGGTATAGCACCCATTGATGATTGTGGTATATATTGCGCGTTTGGGGATCTTACATTTTCTAACGCTTCGTTGATTTTTCTGGCCGCAAAGTGTTGCATTTTTTCATCCTAATTTTCTCCCTTGAGGGCCATTTCCACTGTTATTAGGACTGTCAATTGTTCTGTTTCGTCGTTGCGCCCCGACGCTACGTTAAGAAAATATATACTTCCCTTGTTTGACTACGCGATTGTTGCGATTGACTTTACTCTTTGTGGATTCGGTATCGTTCAACTCTCCGGGAACTTAATTCGGAAAGGAAGTCGTGAGGGCGGGTAAATAAATTGACGTGGAAACTGAAGGACTTTGTAACTGGCTTTATTCACTTTATGCTAAACGTATCGAGTGATTTTAAATGCGCTGCGCAGCGTCGGTCGGTCTTTCCTCATTCAGATGTTGGCTCATTCTCATGCTTTTATTGTGTTTCCCCTCCGATTAGTTAGTGTTAGAAGTGGTAAAAATCGCCTCGTGCGATTTTTTACAATCGGCCAATTTGGCTAATGCTGAACTGGAAAATGCTGTGTATGCTGCTTGCATTTTATGGTGTGATGTCAGCTGCGAGTTGCGATTCTTTGGAATGCAGCGATCTACGCCGCATTTTATTGCGCTTATGATTTTTTAACGTGAATTAATATTTGCGCGCCAATGAATAAAAATCATAGAACAGCTAGATGTCCTATGTAACAATAAAATATTTTTAGTGTAAATTTGGTTTTTATTCTTTAATTTATCACCTCCTACTTTTGCATTGTTTAGTAGTAACAATTTCAAATGTTTTCTAGTTTTAGCTCTCGAAAAAGGAACATATAATTATCCGTGACTAAAGACTGGTGTTGGTAGATAAACACCTACTTTATTATATGACCTTGTGATTTTTTAATTGACATTACAAAACCTAACCGCAATGGAAAGTGTTTCCGACGCATATTAAATGGCATTTCTTTTTGATGGTGATAAAGTTATTCTTTGGATAAGCACTAATTTTCCGAAATTTTTCCCACTTAAAATTTCTGCTTGAATTCAATATCTTAACAGATTTTTTTTAATAATCTTGTACCATTACGAAGACATTCATTCAAATTTAAATTTTTTAGAAGAAATAACCAGTTTTTAATTCTAATTTCTGCGGTAGAAGCCCATTAGGAGTTCATTTTTCTTCATTAGCGTCATTAACTGTATCTGTACATATTCAACAGTTAGCCCTTCCATAATATTTAAAATATCATTATTAATATTAATTAAATCATGATTCTTAGGAGATAAAATAACTTTATCTTTTAATGTTGTATCATTTATTTTTATTTTATTCCCACAAATATCTGTAATAATGTCTTGCTGTTGTTTCGTCGGTTATAGGTGACGTACAACCTTGTTAGATTTTTTAGAGCCTAGGCTTTCGATCAATAGCTCGGGATTCTCTTAAACGTTTTTAAATTCATTAGCACACGTGTGAGTGAGTGTGTGTATCACGTCACATCCAGCGTATGTAATGCTTAGTTAAATCCTGGACGAGATCGTGAATATGATTTCTGACTTGTCGAGTGTGCTTTAAGCCCTGGACAAGATCAGTATGCTTGAATTAGTGTGAATAAGTGTGTGTGTGTAAGGATAGAAAGAAAGAAATAATGTAGATTTAATAACTTACTTTTTATTTATTCAATCTCAATAGAAGGACACCTTTTAGTATAAATTGTAGTGTTTTAATGAAACGTATTAAATCGAGGAACACCTTTTAGTACAAATTGTAATGTTTTAATGAAACGTGATAGTTGCTGATTAACAGGTGAGTCCTACTCTGGAGTCCTCTTCTTTACATGCTAAGGGCTACGGAGTGTGGATAGTGTCTTCTGCCTGCTTACACCCATATGTTTATTATACAGCGGGGAAGGGTATCATTGGATTGGCTACATATCATTCGATAGATAACGAAATTCTAAGGACCACGTATCTTTCGTTTTTCGTTTTTCGATCGGACAAGTAGTTGCCGAGTTATTAATTGTGAAAAGTTTGTAAGATGAGCCAATCAACGGGCTGCTATAGCGGGCGGCAGAAGCGGCGGCGGCAAAAGGACGCATCTGCCGTCCGCTGGTTGGCTCACCTTACAAACTTTTAACAATTAATAACTCGGAAACTACTTGTCCAATAGAAAAACCAGAAACATACGTGTTCCTTAGAATTTCGTGATCTGTCGAATGGTTTATAATCAATCCGATGAAATCCTTCCGGCCTTTATAATTACAATTATTGATTGAATAAAAATAAGGAACTTTAGGAATGAATTATTTAATATTGTTATTTAAAGAAAATTATACATTTTGTATTTTACGTAACTGTTATTATTACGCAGTTTAATTGTTAATATATTGTTTTCTTAAATAATTCGAAACAACAAGTAAATTAAAACTATTACACAAATAATAATATGTTTTTAGAAATGAATTTGTAAAATGTTATAAGCATGTGTTTCTTATAAACAAAGAAAACCATAATTGTTATTGCTTAAATGTTTAAAATAATATGATTTATACTAGAGTGTTTATATCTTACAATATTTTATGAATTATGTTAAAAGAACAAAAGATATGATTTAAACATGTAATGCGGCAAATCGCACAGGCGGCATTCCGGGACCATGAAGGTAATAATCTACGGCGCGAAATCACGTAACGAATCCGCGAAAACTCCCGGCGATTCAACCTATGCAACTTCCCGAGACACGCTACGATCTAGTTGAATTAACACCGAACTCGGCAAGATTTAAGTTAGGGGCGCCAGACAATGATGTCTCTCGCTGGCTCGGTGTCGTCGCTCTCTCTCCTTGGCTGCTCAGATGAGACCCTCTCCAGAGGGGATTCCGCTGAGGAAGATGCCCCGGGATGGGCACTCCCTACGTCGAATTTCCTGTAATTCGCAAAACCCTACGTGCAATGGCACGGCGCCGCACTGTGGGTCAAACCGCATTTTTTTTTAATGGAAATCTAATATCTCCACTAAAAATAGAGATATCGATACAATTTTTTTTTAATTTCAAGCTAAGCTAATGAGGATTAAGGGAAAATTATTTAGAAAGTCATTATCTCCTTTTTTGGGGGTTGAAATAAGGGGTAAACTGGTGCATTTTTCAAAAATTGAGATTATTTCTCTTTTATTTATGATATATCTCAAAAAAAAAATAGAGGTATCAATACAAAAATTTATACAAGTTGTAGGAAAATCAATGTAGATTAAGGGAAAATTTATGGGAGCGCCATCATCCCTTACGTTAGAGGTGGAAATAAGGGGTTATTGGGTGAAAACGGGAAAAATAGCCGAAAATTTTGTAAAGGGTTTTTCTAGGCGCTGAAAACAGTTCAAACAACCCTTGCATCATCATCCACCACTTTATTTACAGTTTTTTGTTTCCAGCCCCCACTCTAGGGGTGAAAAGGAGGGATGCGAGAGGGTGCAAGCGTGAACAATCGCCGAAAATTATTTTAAAGGGTTTAGTGGGTGCTCCAAACGATTCGGAAAATCATTTCACCATCACTTCCTACTGTGAGAATCGTTTCTTATAATTATCTTGAGCGATTTTTCACACATTTCTTCTTTATATTCCTCAAAAAATTGTAAAAAATGATATATGAAAATAAATTTTTGCGTGTGTTAAACTGCCTATTTTTTACATAAACTATTTAATAACCAGTCTGCATAGTTTACAAATGATTATTTCATTTTACAAATAAGCTGCGATGATATATATTTTTTAAATTTTACTGATTTTATTTAAAACAGATTTAGGCTACAAATATTTTATAACTATAATGCACACACACACGCACGTACGCGCATATGTGTACAATGATTTGTATTATGTATAGTATTGAAAAATAGATAAATTAAACATTACACAGGAGAAATAAATTTAAAAAAGGGTTATAGTAATATTCTTGATACTATATAATATTAAGTATATAGCAAGATAACTAATTTTCAGTGTTTATCTTTTTGTAATATTTAATATTGCCTATTTTTGATATAACAAGTCAAAATTTATTACCTTACTATTATTATAATGTTGTATAGTAACTAAAACATTACCATAATCGACTTTTTTAAATTGTTATCTCCTTTTGTAACAGGGGAGACTGGGGTAAAACCCTATACGTATTTCAATTTCTCGACTACTACTAGGGTTATCTATATAATAGCTATAGTATTTCTTGA
>UELV01108162.1:0-10816 GCA_900490015.1 Megastigmus stigmatizans
ATACAGGACGTACGACTCTGGACGGAGAGGGGAGTTGGCCACGTAAATTTTTACTTAACCCAGCTCCTCTTAGGACACGGGTACTTCCGACACTACCTGCATCGGATGGGGAAGGTAATGACCCCGTCTTGCAGATACTGCGGATACCACAGGGACGACGCCGAGCACACGTTCTTCGTGTGTCCACGATGGACAGCCGAAAAACTGAGACTACAGACGACGACAGGGTACATGATACCAGAAAACGTCGTGATACTCATGCTAAACAGCAAACAGACATGGGATGACATAACACGATACGTGACTAAAACCCTACAGAGCAAAAAGATGGACAACTGCCTTGAAGACTAACGCAACAAACGGAGAATATGCAAAGACAAACAAGACAGATACGATTGACGTAGGACCTAGACACGCCGGCCGGCCTGAAGTAATGTGCACAATAGTCCCGGGTCGGTTTGGCGAAGAGGGTAGATGTTACAGATCCTTGCTCGGCAGTTGATTCAATCAACCGTTGATCAAGGAGCTGGGGGTTTAGCCGACTGGTCTCTGTCAGATGTCTCGAACGCGATGGGTATCACCTACCTCGGTCCTGACTGACGATAGCCCACTGGTCGGCTCACGGACGGGTGACGGGCCCCGAGCTCGATGTCTTAGACCTCGGGAGCGGGATCCCGAGCCCGTCTACGGTCACGAAGCGATTTGCCCTTTTTAACCACCATTAAAAAAAAAAAACTGCGTTTAGAAAAAATAATTTTAAATCATGCTGCAGAACACAGGATTGTACCCACAGATTCCTGGACCATGTTCTTGATAATCAGCCTTAGTATGACAAACAGTATAAAATTTAGGGTCACTAGCCAATATGGCACCTCCATACCAAACAACGTAAAGTTGTTTATGATGTGTGACGTTATACGAACATCAATTGGTTTTGGCTAAAAAATATATGTCTTTTTATAACTTGCTTAATATTCAATGCAATTTAATTAAAAAATAAAACTGAACTAGAAATGATCCATCACTCGAATCCATACTTAGCTTCAAACGATCATCAATAGTTGTTTTATTTAATATCTCTTTGCAATCTTCTTCAAAAATATTTAAACATGGTTGAGCCACCAGATAACACAATATTATTATACAATAGCCTTGTAATATCTATTGTAATATCTATCCAGTGAATTATCACTTTATTGCTGTACATCTTCTGTTAATTTATTCTGATAACTCTTTGGTATTGAATAAGTTTTTTCAACTGACGTTGTTCATATTTATAATAATATTACATGCGATAAGGGCTGTTGGCTTATTAGCACCTG
The DNA here is from genome assembly GCA_900490015.1 of Megastigmus stigmatizans. Taxonomy (NCBI): domain Eukaryota; kingdom Metazoa; phylum Arthropoda; class Insecta; order Hymenoptera; family Megastigmidae; genus Megastigmus; species Megastigmus stigmatizans. The sequence continues at coordinate 1,323 of UELV01108162.1, forward strand.
CAATAGAATGTTCGGAATCTTTTTTGAAAAGATTAGCAAAAGTTCCAACCAGATGCGTTGGTAGCAGTCGAAGTGCGAACAGGCACTTTATTTATAAAATTTACTTCTGATGTACTGTTTTCTATGATTGGTGTCTCCTTGGTTTCTTTATTATTTCGAAATTCTTCATCGCTTGTTCTAGCAGCAGCTTTGGAAGCCATATTTGAATTTAGTATTTTTGCATGAAAAACATTTTCATCATATTATTGGAATATGTTAAATACAACTTCCAATAACAAAACATATTTTTCTAACCTTTATTATTATGTACTTTCTCGACCGGCGGCGACTGAGATGAGTGAGCGAGTACTACAATAGTTCGCAATACTCGCCTACTATACAAACTTGTCCAACTCTCCTGAAACATACACCCTGTACACCTAGCCATCGAGTCCAGAATGACCGAATTCCACACCAAGACATAATTAATAATTATTGATATACACACACCAAGACACAGTATATGATATATATATATATATATATATTATTCTCTTTCTTACCTATATTAGAAACTAATTCTACTTGTAATATCTTGATTGATATTGGAAAGAAATTTGTACGTATTTGTAAATCTATATGTAGCGTCGTAACCATTTCATCGTTGGATCCTATTTTTACACGTATTTGTATCTGTCACTCTATATCTGCTGCTTGTACTGCGCTTATATATATATATATGGGAGCGTCCACCAAAAACCAGCCACAGGGCGCGTGCGGCGCATTTTTCGCATAAAAGGCGCTCTGATGATTTCGAAAACTGAAATGTTCTCCTATAATGAAAAATGATAACGAAAATTTCAAACAAGCTTTATTATTGAACGCATCCATCTTTTTTAATAAAGTTGGTTTCAAAAAAAAAGATAAAATTCATATCTCTATTTTGAAAGGGAGAAATGGTTACTTATTTAAGTTATTAACCCTAAAAAGTCAATTGAAAAATTTTTTGTAGGTTAAAAAGAACCATTTGAAAGTATAATAGGGTCGCGTTACGCCGCCTTAGGCTTCGTCTGCAATGACTCATACTTGCCAACGGCGCGCTACCGCGCGCCTTGATATTGTGTTATCTGGTGGCTCAAACATATTTAAAGATTTTGATAGAAGATTTAAAGCATTCAAAACAATTTCTACTCCGGCGTGCTTTAGTTCAATATGTTTCCCTCTTATTATTAAAGAAACTATGTCATTAACACCGGGTAAGACGATCGGGCATCGTTACGTTATACGAATCTTCTCTCAAAATTATTTTAGTTTTTAAGCGTAATAAGCCATCGTTATCTTTAAATGGTTGTAAATGACTGATTCTTATGTCTTGTTCACCATCATTAAAATCTTCTTGAACCATTTTTAATACTAAAATCTCTGCTTTATCGATTTTCGAGCACGATAATTTACCTTTTGCACGAGACTTTTCCGGCAGATTTACGTTACTACAAAATCTATTAACCCACCCTAATACTCATTTTACTTTTCCGTAGTCCGAGAAATTCAAAACCCACGACCGATCTTCCTCGCGTGCTAATAGTGTACAAACTTTCTGATTCTGCGCCGACTTTTTTAACTCTTTGCTAGCTTCTTGGTCGTCATACTCTGATATATCAGCTGGCCAATTTTCCGATTCCAATTTTAACCATTCGGGTCCCTCCCACCATCGGGAATTTAACAGCTGATCCATCGTGCAACCCCGTGAAGGTAAATCGGCCGGATTTAATTGACCCGGTACATGTCTCCATTGCTCGGGAGATGATAAATTTCGAATCTCTGTCACACGATGCCATACAAAAGTTGCCCAATTACTCTCTTTGTGAATCCAAGTTAAAACAGTTGTCGAGTCACTCCAATAACACACATCAATCTTCTGATTTTTGAATGACTCTAAAACCGAGGCCGTTAATCTAGCCCCTATAGCTGCTGCTAATAGCTCTAGTCGCGGTATGCTCGCTCGTGCGTCCGAATTTTCTTTTCTAACCGGCGCGACGCGGGATTTCGCTTGCACAAAGTTAATTCACACATCTGATTTCGTTTCAACGCGTAAAAATACGAACGCCGCATAAGCTACTTTGCTCGCATCACAAAAAGTATGTAACGAGACTTTATCATTCTCTGTAATTTTCCCGAATAAGCATCGCGGCACCGTTATTTCAGACAAATCTGTTAAACTCTGTACCCATTTTAAAAATTTGATTCTTATATCCCCACTTAGTTCTTGGTCCCACGACAACTTTTAAGCCCAAGCTTCTTGCAATAAATGCGTGTTTTGAAGCACTAACTGTAGTAGTTCGCGTACGTACACTTCTATTTGTAAATCTTCACGGCCGAATCTGGTCTTCAAACTATCGATCACCTTTTCATAGTTATCTCCTGTTGGTGGATAACTTTTCACTAAGTTCTCAGCGTCACATTTCAATAATGGATCCGTAGACCAATACTCATATAACGATGTTCGAATATTATATGTTGTCAATAATAAAATTCCAATGAAAGTATTGAATTGCTCTGTTGATACTTTTAATCCATTTTCAGACGTCGCATACGACATATACTTTTTGAGTTCATTTGTAAAAAATAACTCAAAAAGTTCCATTGGTGTTCTTTGGCAAATAGATTTTTACATCCTATTGCTAAGAAGGATTTCATTTTCTAAATTTTCAGAATAAATTTTCTCTCTTTCAATCCACGAATATTCTGTCACTTATGATAACTATGACGAGAGAGAGAATGGTAAAATTAGTAATAAGTGAAAGGAAAGGATTCTCTCTCTCTTTGTGGATTCGGTATCGTCCAACTCTCCAGTAACTTAATCCGGAAAGGAAGTTGTGAGGGCGGGCAAATTAAGTTACGAGAAGGTTGAAGAGCTTTGACCTTGCTTTATTTTCTATATAAAAAATATGTTGAGTGGTTGTAAATGCGTTGCGCGGTGATCGGTCGGTCGTTCCTCGTTCAAATGTTGGTTCGTTCTCCTCGATGTGGACCGATGGGGCTGCTTTTATTTATTTCTGTTTCACCTCTGTTTCGATAGAGGTGTTGGGAATGGTACAAATAGCCTCGTGTGATTTTTGTAGAGTCGGCGATTTGACTGTTGCTGGGTAGAAAAATGCTGCGTCTGAAGACCCTTGCATTTTGTGGCGCGGTCAGCTGCTAGTTGCGATTCATTGGAATGCAGCGATGTATGCCGCATTTTATTGTGAATTAATATTTGAGCGCCAATGAATAAAAATCATAGGACAGCTAGATGTCCTATGTAACACGACCGGCGCCTCATTACCTGCGCCCTCGTAGGTGCCGCAAGACTGTGCGCAAATAAAAGCTGAAGCGGCGTGACAACGAAAAACAGAAAAGACGCTGTTGCCAAAGAGCTGTCATGGCTTGGATACAAGACTGTCATATTACTTCGTGTTTCGAGTAATCCCAAAAGTTTATATTTTTATGGTTTACTCACCCTAGGTTGTAACAATATGATAATACAGACTGTTTCTTATAGTATTACAGTGAGCTGATCGCGAAAATTATGAATTTCCCAAATGATAAGATTACATAAATTGGTTTAGACAAGTAATTCGCATAAAAATATAGGATTAAACTGATTAAATAAACATCGAAACTCTAAATAAAAGGTAAAATTTTCATATTTGCAAGTTATTAAATGATAATATTGGAGAGCGTTTCCGATGACTGAGGTTGATGCCATGACCATAAAAGTTGTGGAGGGTATGTCTGTATCCTTTCCGTGCGTGTGTAATCATTTTCTTGATGTGGCGTATAGAAACACTGGGAGTCCTAGGATTGTATTTTCTTCTAGGCTAGAGAACGAGTTTGCGACAAGCAAGTGCTTTTAGGCAACTCACGGCGTGACAGAGATAGCGCTAATCAGCGTCTATCGCGTCCCGTGACCTGCCATACAATCTGACGACGGCTTATTCAAACTGAATGGCTGCAACATACCGCCCACCTCAGACGACGATGCGAAAAAGCAAAAAACAAACATCTGAAAGTGAAAAAAAGTGGTTAGTGGAAATCGAGTTTAAGATACAGAAGATGCTAAATTATTGTGCGAGAAAAAAAAATAAACTGAAAAAATCAAGAGAGAACAAAAATTATCAGTGAGCAGTTCTTGAAGCCGATGATGATGACAGTTGTTGAGGCTTGACTGTATGGAAAGCAGCGGGACAATCATCGCCGCCCGTCATGCCTTGCTCGGGGTAACCGCGCCATCATCGATGGGTAGGGGCACAACTTTGACCACTGGTCGTTGGAGAGTCGTTGTAGCGGTTCTCAAGGTGAGACCTCGAACAAGTGCATCAGGTCCTGGATGACAGCGTGATACCCGCGCCAGAGGCCATCTCGTGGGTGAATGAAACTCGACGCAGATGAGTATCAGGTCTCCTTCCTCGATTTGCCGACAAGGTTCAGTCCATCTGGAGCGCTGTTGCATGTAGCGAAGTATCTCTCTTTGCCGGCGTCTCCAGAAGTGATCGCGCATTAGCGTAACGATCCTGAAACTGGGGATACCCGCAACGAGAGCCGTTAGAGCGCTGTCTATCAGGCAGTGACCGTGCAGAGTGCGCTGGTGTGCATCGCGGATTGCGAGCATTGCTATATGGCTGCTAGCTGTAATGATAGCTGGGTGTTTTTCCTTTCTGCGCAGCAAAGCATTTTGCAAACGGCCTCCGTTGCGAAGAACGCCATCCTTATCTACGAAAGGTAGAAAGCGGCACAGAGTGCTGCGTTTCGGCAATCGGTCTCTGTTACGAAAGCATCGCATCTCCTCGGCATAGTGCTGAAGTTGCACAGCTCGTACCAGACAGGTGTGAGAGCGGGAGAGTTCGCCAGTGGAGAAAAAGCTACCTTTTCGTAGCGCAGATTGCTGTTTTCATCGCAACACGCAGGCTAAAACACGAACCAGTCGAAAGAGAGAGGAGAATCCAGAGATGATTACCTCAATCGAGTGAGTCTGGAATTTGAGTTGTCAGAGCGATGCTCTCTTTGCGTTTCTCTTGGTCTGCGATGCAAGGCGTACAGGGTCTCACCCAGTCCTCCCAACGACAGGTGAGCCACGGCGGTCCTTTCCACCAGAGAGTATCGCTCATCAGCTGTTCGGGAGTCGAACCTCTTGAGGCGAGATCAGCGGGGTTCTCGCTGGTGCGAACGTGTCGCCATTTAACCTCGAGTAGCGTGGTAAGAATCGCGGTCACTCTATTAACGACGAGGGTAGTCCATCGGCCCGGGTGACTGCTGAACCAAACCAACGTGATTTGCGAATCCGAGTAAGTAGATCTCCTTTGCGGACGTCGTGAAGTACACTCGCAGCGAATCGGTGAGCCTCGCAAGGAGTAGCGTGCCGCACAGCTCCAGCCGCTGTACGCTGTTAATCTTGATGAGAGCGACCTTTGTTTTGGCCGTCCATAAAATGGATTTTGGCACTCCCTGCTCATCCTATACCACTGCATAGATTGCAGCAGCATAAGCCCGCAGCCAAGCGTTGCAGAATCCGTGGAGGTACTACCGTATGCTCCTGAAAGTCCTGAGCCAGCGGGGAAAGCGCAGTTTCTCTAACTGTGACAGCTGCTCTCGCCAGCTCTTCCATGCAGTCTCGTGGTCTCGTCGTCCTCTTACTGGTCCCAATCCACACCTGTGGATGACGACTTGCGCAACCCAGCCTAGAAGATCATAAAGCCGTGACACCTTTGAGAGAATGACTCGCTTGGTGATTTCGTCGTCCGAAGGAGAGAGGCGGGTCCTGAAACCAACAGCATCGTGAGAAGGCTCAGATAGCAATCCAAGCGTGTAGACCAGTTCAGGCTCCTCGAAGGTTCGACATGAAGTTTTTACTGAGTCGAAAGTTGACACCAGCGAAGGATCGTTGGCCGACCACTTATCGAGAGCCATCCCAGCCGACTCGAGAATGGTAACCAACTGTTTCTGATACTGCAAGGCTTCTTGCAGCGTGTCCCCTTCGGCATAGGTGTCGTCGACGTAGGTGTGCCGATCTAGAATGTCGGCATCTGTCGGAAATCGACGCCCCTCATCATCTGCCACGAAAGGCCTGGAAAGGAGCGCAGGCGGTGCCGAATGCGTCAGTGGTCAGACAAAATACCTGGATTTCCTGCTCCGGTGATGCTCGCCAGTAGATCGGCAGCTAGTTCATATCCTCTTGATGCAGGAGGAACTGTTGAAACATTTTAATTATGTCAGCAGTGAAGACCCAGCGAAAGAACCACCAGCGCAACAACACTGCAGTTATCTCCTCTTGCAGCTTGAGCCCTGGGTACAAGCAGTCATTGAGCGAGAGACCGGAAGTAGAGCGCTGAGCAGCATTGAAGACGACTCTCACCGTGCCGGAACCGTCATTTTTCACTACAGCATCTTGAGGCAGCAAGGAAGAGTGTTCCTTTTCTAAGTCGACTGCAGGCACAACCTCCATATGGCCCAGTGACAGATAATCAGCCATAAATTTACAGTAGGCCAGCCGTAGAGCAGATTTTACTTGCAGACGTCTCTACAACTGTAAAATACGAGACAGAGCAATTTTTTGAGTGCCTGGTAGAGAAGAAGTTTGTGAAAAGGGCAGTCTTAGCACGATCTCCCTGCCGAATTTCTGGAGTACGTGCTCGCGAAGTGGTCCTCACAATTCTGTTCAGCCTCAATGTAGTGCACTTTACAAGGAAACTCCTCTAATTGCCACAGTCGTTGGAAAGACGCATCGAGACTGCTCCTGGAGACGAAGAAGCTGTTGATTTGATTGGTCGAAGTCTCGATAGACCCTACACTTCCTGTCAAAATCCAGCCCAGCATAGTGTATTGTGTCACTGGTTTATCCTACTTGCCTTTCCGGACACCGTTTTGAAGCAGAACAGCATAGAGGTCTGCCCCCAGTATGCAGTCTACCTTGGCGGGCTTGGAAAAGTCAGGGTCCGCCAATTCAAGGCCTTTGAGATGCGGCCAGGGTCCTCGTACACACTCCTTCCTGGGTTAAAAAGAAGTTAAGTTTTTTAACACCATTGCACTAATCGTTAAAGAGAAGCTAGGATTGTGGATCATGCGGAGAGTCACTTCAGCAGACCATTTTGAGGTTATGGACACTTCACCACCAACACCATTGACTTCCGTGACAGTCTTCACTAGTGGCAGAGAAAGGGACTGAATTACTCGTTCCACGATGAACGAAGCCTCTGATGCTGTGCCCAACAGGGCTCGAGCGTTAATAGAAGCCCCCGAGAAAGCCTGAAATTGCACTATGGCAGTGGCTAGCAGGACTGATTTTCCATGGGCCGAGGTGGAAAAGGAATCTGTTACTCCAGTACTTACTTGGGTAGCGAGAAGGGTCATCTTTGCGTTACTCGCATCCAATTGAGCCTCCTCGCTCACCTTCAGCTTGTTAGAATCTGAGTGTAACAGAGTATGGTGTTTCTCCTTGCAACTTGTGGTACGACATCTCCCATTAGAGGCACAAACGGATGCACCATGTTCCTGTAGTAGGCAGTTGAAGCAGAGAGTGGCCTGCTTAGCCTGCTCCCATCTGCTTTTGGAGTCACTAGTGAGGAAGGCTTGGTAATATCTGATGAAGTGTCGTCCTTTGCACAACGTACAGCGTGAGCCCTCACCTGGAGAAGTGCTGCTGGCGAAACCTGAAACGGATTTAGCATCTTTAGAACCTGATTTTTTGCTAGTAGTAGCCTTTTTACTGCTACAACTGCCCGCTTGAGCATAATCCAGAGTGCGAGAACGCTCCTAAATAAACTTTTTCAGAATGTCATATGAAGGAAAGTCATCCGTGCCCTCGAGTGACTTCTCCCAGTCCTCTCGGGTGGAGAGGTCCAACCTGGAAGTCACAATTTCTAGGAACCAAGTGTTGACTGGGCGCTCAATGTGTCTCAGGGCCTTTATACCCTCTTGCCCTTCTTCCAAGAGGCGTGTCAGCTTACTTGCTGACTTATGGGAAGCAGAAGTGAGAGACATAAGGCGACTCATGCTGAAAGTCTAGTCCTCTTATTTTCGTACCTACTTTTGAAAGCTTCCCATGCTACGTCGAAATTAGTACCGCTTGGCTCTTGCGTCGACGAGCAACATCGCCATCTGAGCATGGCAGCAAATGATGTAGCTTGACGACTGGCGATATATTTGGCACATCCAGGACCATGGAGGAGAACATCTACTTGAAATGGTCCCATTCTAACTGTTTCCCACTGAAACGAGGGTGCTTCAGCTTAGGTAGAGCAGATAAACATTTAGAGATTATCTGAGCAGGAGCCACCGGTGCAGTTGACGTAGAGACCGTATCCGAGGGCGGATTTATTGTATTGATTCTACGACACAAGTCCGCTTTGCCATTGATGCAATGATCCAAAAAAGCCATCCGACACTGGAGCGCCTCGAGTGTCAAAGTTGTTTTGCCTCTCTTGTCTGTATTCCTCAAGAAATTGGCAATAAACGTACCTGCGGCAATCTGTTTGGCGATCAACCTGTTGGCCATGGTAGCGCTTTGTAGGCGGAATATAAAGAGAAGCCACTAAACAAACAAAAATATGGGATACTTAGACTCCTTTTGTTGGAAAGCTCGTCACCAGGAGGCGACGGAGACAGCCAACAGCGTCAAGAGCGCAGATCGTACAACGTGGCCTTCCCTGCAGCGTCCTTGGAGGTTAAAGTTGCCCCGCATGGTCGCTTCACGTTCGTGTGCGAGTAACGTCTCTAGCGGCGGCTACTCGTGTTTCTGCGTGGATCAGCACGGTCGATAATGGATCGGTCGATATCCGTGCGGTCGAGGCGGCGTGGTGAGGTTGGCGCGGCCGAACTTTGAGCTGACCTTCCCATATACCTAGTTCACAAAACAATAGAAGAAGCCGTTCGAACTTGGCTCTTCTTCACGCAGGCACTGCACCCCTGAGTGTTGCCAGATTTTCACTCGCGTAGTGGACGAAAGTCACTCGGCGCGCAAATACGAGTCCGTAAGGGTTGCACTTTGATGCATCCGATATCACTGCACTGCAAAGTTCGCGTTCACTTTTACTTTTACTTTCCTCCACTGCAAGATCCGGCTCGAAGGACCATAATGTGAGTACGTTAGCGATTTTTTACTATGGAAAACGCTGAAACGCAGGCCGCGTTCACGGTTTGGATCGCAGGTGGGGAGTGGGGAGCATGGGAGTGGGGATATCTGCATTTGAACACACTAGAGTGACAAGGACGGAAGAAAGCTTCTCTCTCACACAGTCTCATGCTCTCTCTGTCTAGTGCATATATTGCATAAAGGGTGTTTTGAATACACAGGGTATAAACCCACTTAATAATAGGCTCTACAGCATCGTATAGAGCAGAAAATTCTAAGAAAATCGTTTTAAAATTTTTCGATCCGATCAGTACTCATTGAGTAATAATCGATTGAAAATTAGCCAAGCGGGCCAATCAGGAGAGAGAGCTACAGCGGCAGGCGAAGAGACTGGCGGGCGGAGTAGGAC
>UELV01108201.1:0-16402 GCA_900490015.1 Megastigmus stigmatizans
TCCTCTTTTTATCCCAAATTCTGTTCTCGAACGACTTGGGAAGTCTTTTAACGAATACGAATGTATATATTATTAACTATATGTGCATGTATGTATAAATGTATAAATGTATATATATATATACTTACATGTGTGTTTATATATATATACCTATACATACGTGTGTGTTTGTGTATATATATATTTAATTATTTGTATTATTTATATTTAATATTTAGTATTGAAATCACTTTTTCAACTTTTCTTCTATAAGTATTTTTACCGAAAAAATTTATTTGACGAATCGTTAAGTATAAAATTGATATTTTTCTATGGTTTATATATTAAGGTTTTCACGATATATGTCTACTTCTATCATGACATTTATTTGTCGTTGATACGTAATAAATTTTTAACTGTTATGCTACTCACATATTATTCCCAAATAATTTTATAATTTTTTCATATTTACTTCTGTATTTTCCTTCTTTTCCATAAGTAAAATTTTGTCGTATACTTCAGTTTCAAGTTCCAGCGTAATTATATTGTATATACTTTTCATTGTAATTCAATAGTTTCTACAGAATTTGTAATATAACTTTTAGAGAGCATAGTAATTTTGTAACTTACGTATTCGTATTCGTTAAAAGACTTCCCAAGTCGTACGAGAACAGAATTTAGGATAAAAAGAGGAAAATTAGTGAAAAAATCGTATTTTTGGGAAGGTACGGCAATTAATGGTTGTTTATTTACTATAAAATCATTAAATGTGGTAGATTACATTTTATACTATCGATTTGCGTCATATAATTTAACAAAATTATAAGTAATAGGTAAAAAATACGGATTTTTTGGAATTTCCAATTTTTCACCGGTTTTAAGCCGCCATTTTGAGTCCGCCATCTTGAATTTGAAAATTCTATGGGTACCAATTGAAGGTTAGGCAAAAATGCACAGTCTGTGAAGGATTTAGCTGCTCTCGCCTATCAGAACCAATCGAAAATTTTGATTGAAAAAAAAAAATAATACAAGAAAAACAGCGTTTTTTTTCAATTAAAATTGAAATTTTTTTTGGAAAATGGAAAAATTTGAAAATTCTATCTCTGGCATCTGAAAGAGCACCCTCGAAAATAGTCGGGTGTGAATTTTCATGAAAAAATTCCATCGCTTTCATAGTTTTTCATTCACTCAAAGTCAGTGTTCTCAAAAAGTGCAATTGTGACTTAAAGGGTTAATGTCGGCTTAAAGCTGTTAAGATGTTTAGATAAATTTCATTCCTTTTTAATTTTAAAGCAGCCGTTGCACTGTAATGCAAGTTTTCAAATACTTTGAGCTATGGTTCTTTTTAAAGTTTCTTTCATAAGAATTTTTTCGCCTTTTAAAAGGTTCATAAACATAATTATTACTATATCTTCCAAAACCTTTGTTATTTGAATTTTACATAATTTTATTCAAGCTTTTAACGCGTCCATAATGATAGATAAAAATCGACTATACATTAATAGGTAAAACTCGAGTGCTAAAAGGACGGCCGTATGGTAATTACATGCTTGTTAAAACTTGCAGCAGGCAGAAATTGCCAGTCTGCCCCGTGTTAACAAGCCGAGGTGTACCTCAATTGAGGGTGTCGCAACTCTCAGCAAAATACCGACAGTTTAAACAAATAATAGCCACCGGACTGTATTACCAAATTCCCATCTTTTTACTTATGATCGTATTTGAAATCATTCAAGACTGTATGAACTATTCTAAAAAAATAATATTCTTGTGTGAATTATTGTTCAGATAAAGAGGTGTTAATAATAATTATTATTTGACAGATTTATATGTTCTATTTTTTATACTTTTATAATTTGACGGATATCACGAAAAAATGGTCTGAGTTTGTGTACTTAAATAATCGTCGACCGGAAACTTAATTTCGCTGTTTCATTTTGAGTAAATATTGAAGTGCAAAGAAAATTAGTTTACTTTAGCGCAGATATTACATGCTCCGTTAAAAAAAATTCGAAGAACTCATACATGCTCGTAATGATAATTACTTTTCCAACTATCTTCGAAAATTCAATTAGAAGAGTAACGTTCAACATCGCTTTGAGTGTTTTTTTTATAAAGTATACTATTTTATGAAAAACGAATCCATATTTAACAAAGAAATTTGATTATAAAAGATCTAAGAAGAAAAATAACGGAGCTAAAAATTACTTAATTTGCATAAACTTTTTAACAATCGACACTCCACAGGTTTTTCATATACGTGATTGCTAAGCTTTTCCTTTCAATTCAGTGAAGACAAATTTATGTGGAAACTCTTATTTTTATTTTTTACTACTTAAACCTTAGATTAGAGCCAATTAATTTTTATAAAGCATACGCGATTTCCTTTTAAGAATTCATTAGTTAGTCAATATAACAGCCTTTCAATTGAATGAAAATCTTTAGATTGAGTGAGAATGTGTATATGAGAGAATGAGTATTGCTTTCTGCATTCAGTAATAAACGAGTCAGATGAAACAACATTTCACTTCAATCAGATCAAACACTCCCGATAAATCATCTCCGATATAATCTTTATTGCAAAAACATCTCTAATCCAGTAACTCCTTTGAAGAAATAACGTTTTTATATCCTTTCAAAGATGCATATTAAACATCTCAGTTCTATAAAGCACCAAAGATAAAAAGGAACATCGCGTAAAGTGCAAAACTGAGAAAGGCGGAGAGAGAAAGAAAAAACAATTTTCATCGCGATTCAACGCGGAAAGGCACAACAGAGCCGCTGGGCGCTCGATTTCCCAGTGCCACACGCGTGCTCCTTTTGTAGAAGTCGCTGCGCAAGACTCGCGAAATTGTGTATATACATATTTATTCAACGAGTGAAATATTAAACGTCGCCGAAAAAACATAAGGAAACATCGCTGGAATTCGGAAGGCTGAATTTTTTATCCACCCCTCCCACACATTTTGCGAAAGAATTCGGCGAAACTTGGCGTACATTTTCCGCCCGCCCTGCATCTCCCCTGAAACAACAATTGTTTGTCACTTTATTTTACGCGCGAATTTTTCTTTCCCGACTTGTGTGCCCGATGTTACCTCCCCGTGGGGTTCGAATTCCTGTAGGAATAATGAAAAAACAAAAAACGCATACGTTGGGTTGGTATCCTTTGATGCATGAGATTAAAAGCAGCGAAATGTTGTTAAAAGATTGAACAATAAAAGTCAATCGTATTTTTGTTTATGATTGAAGTTTTTGTGTCGGGGTTGTTTAGATTCTATTCTTATTTTTTTTAACGTGTCATGTCTGTTGGATTTAGCAAGCCATTGAGAAAGATTTTTCCTGTTTATTCGGCTTTTTTGTCGACCGTTGGACTTTGTCAATGATGTTTGATTGACGCGGTTAGATTGAAAGTTATTCTTTTTTTAAATCAAGTTTTTTTTATTTCTTCCAGAAGTCAATAGATTTCAAAATAATATTGAATATAACTACCGATAACGTAGCTATCAATAACTATGTACTATCGACAACAATAGTAACTCCTATGATTTTGTAATGTAAAATGCAAAGTTTATCTAATAAATACAGAAATGTCAAAATCCATTGAATTAAATCAAGCTGTTATTGAATTCTGGACGAAGTTGAAATTTGAAATTGTCAAATAGAGACGAACATTTGCAGTGTTGTGATTTTTCGAGGAATCACTATTTATTTATATAAATCATTATTTAACATTAATCAATTTTAATATAAGTCAAGAATGCGTATGGAATGTATGTTCAAATTTAGGATAATCGAGCGTCGCGTAGGTAGTAATAAGAATAAATATTCTTCCTTATTCGAATTAGTGCGTGTTTTCTTTTATCTATTACCATATATGTGTTATATTATTTACATCTGCTTTTACTTTGCATAAAGAATAACATTATACATTTAAGTAGATTTAGACTTAAAGTATGGACTCTGCCGCAAAATCAGAAATTATTTCTAAAGCAAAATACTATTCATAAATTAATATACAAAAAAGGGCAGTAAAACAATCACGACGGACAGTAAAATGCAATGGAATTAGCTTTTCTCAATTTCCCTGAAACAAACTTCGCCTAATCGACTTAACAGTCATTTGAAACAGCAAAGCCCCTTAAGGATGAATTTCACTTGAGAAAAACCAGTAAAATAAATTGCTGAGAACCGCTCTAAAAATGTAGAACAACGGAGCTGAAATTGTTTACTCGGAAAAAGTATCATAATCTGCCGGGGGGATTGGAAATGGCGCAAAAGAAAAGAAAGGAAAAAGGGGAACGTACAGGTGGAGTAAAGGAAGCGAGAGGCCGGCACACTTGAAGAAAGTCAACGGCAGATGGCTCGAGCCTACGTCGTTTTTGCTCGTGGCAGCGACGAAAAAAGAAAATATAGAGTGTTAGAAGTCGACTTCACTAGAGTAATCGAAGTCAAACCGAATTCGACTTCCAACTTTAAGTAATTACGTTCTGCTTGTTTCCTTTCCTCATCGAATTGAATTGCAGTAGTCAGTGCAGCTTCCCTTTCTCCAACAATAAAACAAAAAAAAACTTATAGAAAAAGAAAGTTAAAATATATATTAATTAGAGAAAATGGTCGTGCACGTATCTCGTCAGAGACGTTTTACAAAGCAACGTATCGCACACGTATTGCGACGGACCAAGAGGTAAAAGAAGTACGCGAGACGACAAAAATTTGCTCTTCTCGCTCGGATTTATCAACATATCCACAGTTTCGATTAAAAAGTGAGGATGGCTGCAACGAGAGAAGCGAGGACAATTTATTCCCAATGCGGTTTTTGTCACTGACCACCGACGGATTTTCCCCTCCCTCCCCCCTCCCCCTTTATCGGGGGATTTTTCTCGTTTTTGTATGTGTAGCTGCAAGTGAGCGATGTTTGATGATTGCGCGTTAAATCTAAACGCTGGTAATTCCGAAAGAGTTTCGTTCGATAATCAAAGAGATTTGTTCTTCGTACCCAAAGAATAATATCGATTTCTGTACCAATAAATTTTTCTGGTAAAAACATCGTAATGTATCAATTGTATAGAGTACCTTATTTATAGTAAATTGGATATAACTATTGCCACTTGCATACAAATATTGATCGATACAAGAGATCTAAAAATTTTAAAGAGAATGTTTTATTTCCATTTATACTGTTTTGGTCTTAATAAACTCTGACAGCAATGTAAAAAAGTCGCGCACTTGACAGAAATTGAGTGGCTAAAACCAAATAATAGAGCTGACTGGTTTCGTAGAAGTAAAAAAAGAATTAAATTCACTTAGAAAGTCTTCATAAGGACCTTTAAAATTAGCGCAAGTACATAGACGCATGTATACTGAAAGCCAGCTGAGGGAAATGAATGAAAAAAGGACAGCACTCTTACTTGATATACATAGTTTAAAAAGTCTGAAGAATTATTAAAATTATATTTTTTATGCCTAAAATACCACGAAAATTCTAATTACTCCATGCTACTTTAGTTTAATAGTATTATTTTTTATACAAATGCAATGAAATATTAAAATAAAAATTACTATAAAATAGTAATTAATCGCCTTTTTTAAGGTAGAATAGAAATTTGAAAGTAAATGGTAAAACTTGCACATGAGTCAGGGAGTTCGAAATAAATTATTGATTTTTCATGAGGTTCACTCGCCGGAAATTGAATTCATGATTTTGATTTAATATTACAGGATGATAAAGGAAATAATTTGATTAAAATGATCGTTCTGTAGTGGAAATTTTAAATATGTAAAAGCATAGCCTTTATTATTTTGAATTGTAATCCAGTGATTAATCACGTAGTTGGGTGTGATATTATTTCTTTCGCGAAAAAATGTCCCGTGTATTCCCGTCTGATCTTGATAAAATGGGCGCATATTAAAAAATAAATTGAAAACCAAACTGCAACATTTTTTATTGGTTAAAAATAACCGGCGAACGTCGCGGATAACAGTGATCATGAAAATAACTTTTTGTATTTGAAAATAATTCGGTCTGCAAGTTCAGAATTTTTAAGCTATTAGAATCGAAAAGTCGTTTTTCAAAAGTCTTTCTCAACTTATTCAAATATATTTCAGTATCAAAAAAATTGAGTTTCCCCGGTAGCCCTTTTGTTATTAATAAAACATTGTTAAAAGCATTGTGTATATTCAATTTCTCCGTACACATTTGATATTTAAATATTAACTGCTTTCAGTCTATTGCACATAATCATTTAATTTCGGAAAAATTCGAGAAAATAATGTTTGTGTACGTAAAAGTTGCATTTGCTTTTAGTTAAATTGATATTTTCGTAGTGTAACGTGTTATTGGAATTTTGGAAAGGATGTAGCATTGCAATTATATTTTTGAAATGTTATTCTAGCATATAACTTTTATGATTCGCGTTATCTGTCATTTAATTCCATACTAATATTATTGTTGTTAAAAAACTAAATATAAATTTAAGGAATGATAAAGAAACCATTGTTCTTCTTAAGTCTTATAGGCAATCGAGTATCTGAAAATGGAAAATAACATGTAACTGAATCAGCAAGAAAAAGTGAAACTATTACTAACTACCTAATTTTTCGATTTCACGCATTGTCAACTCCTCGCTTCCTCACCAACCTTCGTCAATTAAAATCTCATCAAATTCCTTTTTACAGATCCTCGCTCTTTTATCGCGAACAAAAGAAATTGAGAAAAATGGAAAAAAATATCGATCATGCAGTCATGTGAACCAAACGCAATCGAAATGGTTTACTGTATCAAGCTCAAAGATCCGTAAACTCATCTTCTCTACTTGTAACACTTGTCGCAAAACAGTTTACTTCAAAAGTATAAAAGACTTTGCTGTTTTGTGAATGCGAAATATTCTACAGAGATATATCGTGTAGTTTAAACTACCAGATTCTGAATATTGATCTTCAAAAAATTACTAAAAATCAGACTTAAGTTTTAAGATTAACAAAAATTTATAAAGTGAGTTTTTAGTTAAAACAGTTATAATTCAGTTAAGTTTAAAAAAATTAAAATCGTTAAAGTAGGCTTAGTATCAGATGTGGATACACGTCTACTAACATCCGTGTAATTATAAAATGATATCCTATATATCAGTTGTTCTGTAGAATTTAATGGTCATTTATTTGTAATTATTACATTTTTTAAGTTAAACATACATTTTGCTTCAAAGATTTGTTTAAAATATGTTTAAAACAGAACCGGAGCAATGGTCAACACTGGTGCGTCTGGTCTATTTTTTTAAACTATCAAATATTTAATAAATAATTTTGTTTTATTTTTCAATAATTCATGATGAAATGGTATTGGATAATCGATCATTCACGAGTATAAAAATTTAATGGAACAGCGGATTAAAAGTTACAATTAAATAACAATAACAATTTTTTATTATTTAATTATTATATCATTTACAAATTATTGAGTAGAAATGAGGAAAAATTATATGAAAGTATTATTTGATTTACTGTGAAATATAATTGAACTCAATATAATATTTTTTCAAATGTTTTTGGATGTTTTAATTAAAAGTTAGAAATTCTCTGCATGAAATGGAACATTTTTAAAAGTTTCTGTAAATTCGCAAGTTTCTACAGTTTTACTTTCGTTCATGAATATCTGTATTCAAAATAGGTTGCATTATTTTAAAGTTTGGAAGCAGCAATTTTACACTATTAGGTATACATAAAGTACATATATTTTGTAACTTAAATTATGCAAATTCGAATGTAAATTGTATCTTTACTACTTTCTAAGATGTAATTTTCTCACATACATTTACATCTACTTTTTATACAGTAACTTCCAATAATGCATTATTCACATATTCTTGGTATTAAAGGTTCGTTTAAAGATTTTTTCTTAATTAGGTCTCTTAATTCGACATTACTTGAATCAATTGAAAAATAAATTGGTCGAAGTAAAAAAAATACCTTTGAAATATTCAACTCAATATCTACTTATATATAGAATACCAGAATATATACATATTCGACTAAATATACATCAATATCTTTATTTATGTGTAGCTTTTGCCAGAAAAAAAAATATATATATGATGATCTAGCCATATTTCATTGCAATTTTAATCATATTTTTATCTTTTTTAGTCACATGTAATTTAAATTAGAAATGTAATTTAATATAATAAATAGGTAATTTAATGTATTTTTTTATTTAAATGCTTCTGTGCTTCAAGTACTCTGGTGCGTATTTTATTCACGTCCTTTCAGGTACCGTGACCCACACTTTTCTTTCTTCGACATCATTTTGAGAATCATTTTAGCTGTGATAAAGCACTTTTATCAAGTGCAGGGAAAAAAGTTTATAAAGTCTACTATATGGTGGCTATAAAGTCAAAGAATCAATGAATTTTATTAACAATAGGCAGACTGCTTTATGGTTTCAAGATTCAAGATTGATTTCACCTTTTACGAAGGCAGAAAAAAAGAGCAAACAAAAGGGCGCATACAAAACGCGAATGAAAGCTCTTTATTAGCGTATGACGCTAGCAATAATAATAGAATGTTAATGATAATAATGGTGGCAAAGGTAAAATTATGTACTAATGATAGTTTAAAAAGGGATTTAATTACAAAAGATGGGTAAAATAATAATTCTAAAAAGCTTTTAATATTAACTAACTAACAAGGGCAAAAGCATCTTACGCAATATCTCTTTAAAGATTCGCAAGTGGTAAGGTTTACGACACAAGTTAGACACTGCGTGTACCGACGTAAACTATGGATTTTCAGTCCTCTCAAAGTAAAATATGTTTATTTGCACTTTGAAATTAATGAATCCTCGGTGTACCCTATAAGAGTACGCAATTACTTGAATATTAAAGCGCACTAAAAAGGTTCATTTTTAATTCAAAAATCTGGAACTTGCAGTCCTTTCCAAACCCTTCACCCACACAATGCTCTAGCAATGAAAAGCCAAAAATTATTAACCCAACAGCTTCGAGGCATAAAAATAAATTTTCTACAGCCGCTTCGGAATTACGCCGAAATAAGGCGAACCGCTCGAGTAAAGTAGCTAATTTTTAAAGAGCCAATATTCCCAACCTCCATCAACTCGGCAACACTCGGCGAAACCTTATACCGATGCGTCGAGGAAGAAAAAAAACGATGAAAAGAGCAAACAAAGGCAGTAAGTAATGGCAGCAGCAGCAGCAGCATCACTCGCTACATAAAAATACGCCCGCGAAAGCTCCCCAGTAACGTTCTCCACCCATCCACACATACATACACACCTCTTCTGGCATTATAACAGATCTTCGCCCGCGTACCTTTACATCGCACAGCCTCGGCTGACTGTCAATCCCTACTATTCGCGGATTTCTCTCTCCTTTGCTCTTTCATAGAGTCTGACGTTATACGCCAGGGTGTACAAAAGCTATACGCTCCTCCGTAAGGCAGGAAATCAAAGCGTCAGAATCCAGGTCGCGAGCGCGAGGCAACTCACAGTTACGTGGCAGAAAGAAAGAGAGAGAAAGAGAGAGAGGGAGCCTCACTTTTCCTCGCCGAGGATTTATACCGTCTCATTGTATTAACGTCGCGTTCTACGAATTGACGCGGTGGGTTATGTACCTCTGTGTTTGTGTAGAGGAGACAGGCACTTTTGTTGCGTGTTTGCTTTCGTTTTGAGGAGTGAATTCTTCTTCTGCTTCGTCGCTGTTCTTTTGTCTTTTTATTTATTCGTTTTTCGGCCGTTGGGGCGGGGAAGGATTTGATTTATTAAGGGTTGCGAGAGAGATGATGCGATTGAATTGTGGCACGAGTTTAAGTTCCGAGGAGTCGTTTTCGCTTGGCTTTTTATTGCGCTGCGGATTCTTATATTGAGCCAGTGATTTGTTTGCCGCTGATATTGAGAGTGAGACCACGCCAACATTGATCTCCGCTCGAATGGTAAGGCGAACGGATAAAGATTGTAGCATTGTTTACTATGTAAAGATACGTTAAATGTAAGAAAAAGATGACCCCTTTGCACGACTAAAAATATTTTGAATAAAACAGCGTTGATTAACACATTTGAGTAGAAGCAGACATTTTTTCAATTTTCCCGTTCATTATGGGGTCAAATTATTGTTTAAATTATCTATTTATATTTTTTTTTAAATTATTTTTGTTTCAAGTGATGATACAGGCTTTACAGGTTTATCCTAAAGACATAATTTCATTTCGATATTGTTATAATATTTCAAGCATTTTATTTACGCAATAAGTTCATTTCAGTTTAACTAGAATTATATTCGAGGTGCAAAAAGTTTTCTTGAATATAATCTGCTCTCTTAGAAGGCTTGCAGATATAAATACACGTTCTTGAGCGTACGATTTATAAATTCATAAAGTCATCTTGATATCGCTATAGGGCATGCCTTTCTAATCACCCAACACTAGCTTTTGAACATTTACTTTGACGAAAATACACTTTCGCAAAATCCTTTCATCTATGAATATACATTTTTCACATCTATCGTACTAATTTATGTAGGTAATTTATTCTTGAACTAATTCTTAATTAACGGAATACAACATTTTAAAAACTTTTAAAAGGAGTATACAATTTTTTTAATTAGTTATAACAAGCAGTATTCTTCGATTGTTAAAGAATACTTTCATTATTTCACAAACACAACAAAGTTTATCAAACAAGCTCTTGGACTGTTTTTTTCTTTTTTTTTTTTTTAACTTTTAATCAGTAGCAGCTACTGTAATAACGTCAATATAACTTTAAATTAATTAAACAGTATTTTCAAATTCTAAGTAGTCTGAAAATCCCTTAATACATTCTAATCAAATTGCATGATAGATAATCCGGCAAGAAGAGAGCCTCAAATAGACCATCAGCGTTAAGCCTCAAAGTACATAAAAGGTCGCGGAAAAGTCTTTAAAAAAAAGGCGGGGAAAAGGAGGAAGATTCCCAAGAAGCCCACCTCGACTACTAAGGTAAATGAAAACAAACTCCCGCTAAGTGAATCTACAAAACTTACGGACGAGGAGAGCATCTAATTATACCTTTTTACCCTGTCTCATCCCGATTCTCGCTTGCATCTCCTTCAAAAAAAAAAACAATAAAATGCTTCTTAAAAACCGCACGAACGAAACAGAGCGTCAGAGCACAGCACTTGGTAACTTCTCTCCCTTTCCTATTCTAAGCAAATAAAATCGACTCCCAGACAGACGAAATTCAAAAGTTCTCCAGGGAATCCAAAAACTTTATCTCCATTTCCTCTCTTTCAAGATCTTCTACACACACACACACTGGCATTGGGGAAAAAAAACCAAACAGCGAACCTGAGAAGACGAACCTAAACCCACACCCACAGGGTAAACGAAAACAAACTCCCGTCGTAAGTGATTCGCGCAACTTCGCTTCACTCCTCGCGGACTAGAGCGAAACTCTGAAACAAGGCGCGCGCAACTTCGTGCGAAAGAAAAAGAACGACAGCAGCAGAGAGAGCGAACGTTGCGTTATACACGTATATATACCCACACACACAGGCGCAGGCTACATATCTATATATATATATATAATATACACACTGTTAAAAGAAAGAACATACGTCTTCCTCAGCTTCTCTTATCGTCGGTGTAAGAACGCTCGCGTAGTATTTATAGTTGCGCGTCGAGTGGGTGTATAGAGGGGCTCTAGCGGTGGGATGGTGGAGCAGGAGGAGGAGGGTTGGGTGGGAGCAGTGAGAAGAAGGTGGGTTGTATAGAGAGATGAGAGGTCGTGTCGAGAGCGGGTTTACTACTACTTGACGGGGCTCGCCGTTACGACGGCCGCCGCACGTGTCGTTGCCGGGCCGCTGGTGCGGCAGGAGCCGCGTTGGCGCGGCGTTGCTGCTGTTGTCGACGACTCCGCAAACAGCCGATGACCATCGGACAGCTCGTCCATCGGCAAAATCCCGCGGCCACCTCTGCCTATTGGCAGCTTAGATCTTGCGCGCGGCATATGTCTTGCGTTCTCTTAGCTGCTGCTGCTGCTGTTGCTTCCGTCACTTTGAGTGCCTTCGCATCGAGATACACACTCTCTCTCGAGAGAGAGAGAGAGAAAGTTGGGGGGATCAATTTCAGAGTTGATAAAGTATGCTGCCTCCCGACTCACTATGCTTTTTTAAAGCATCGCCGTCTGGATTCGCGCGATGGATTTAGATCGTTCCTCATTTTTAATTTTAGCGTGTCTAGTATACATCTTCAATAATTTAAAGTTATCTTCAATTAAAATACTTTTATTCATTGATTCATTCGACCTATTTTTCTTTTTGCATATAAACTCCAACTATTTTTAATACTTTATCGATCATCGAGATGTAAGCTTTAATTGGGTCTTGTAAGATTTAAGACAAATTAATTTCAAGATAAATCATTGACAGTTATAACAATTCAAATGCATACAGTTTTCCGATGCACCACACACACTAAAATAAATAATCAGATCCGCCAAGTACTCTGTCACTGCCGATTAAAGCACACCAAGGTAAAGTAAATAGATCAGCCATCCGAGCTTAAAGCAAGTACAGCCACTATACTTCTTGAATATCGTAATCCAAGAGCCGTAGTCTCACTCGCTCTGCACTCGCTCACCATCACTAAAAAAGAAAAACGGAAAACCGGCTCCC
The DNA here is from genome assembly GCA_900490015.1 of Megastigmus stigmatizans. Lineage (NCBI taxonomy): Eukaryota > Metazoa > Arthropoda > Insecta > Hymenoptera > Megastigmidae > Megastigmus > Megastigmus stigmatizans. Next base: position 12,633 of record UELV01108201.1, read on the forward strand.
TCTCAATCAGACCAAAAATCAAAATCTCACAGCCCGCACTACGCCAATTGAACCTGCACCGACGGAAAAGCTACCGGCGAAGAAAAATGAAAGAGAGAAGAGAGAGAGAGAGAGAGAAAGAAAGATAAAAACTCGCGCGTTCGATTCGTAATCTCGCGGGTCCAGTCGTCGTAAGCAGCGGCCGTGTCAAGACGCGCGGCGAGGTCTCCCGTATAAACAAACAGCCGCCTCTCGGCGCTTCCGACCGAACAGTCGTCCACGCGAGAGAGGACCGCGCGCCAGACGACCAGGAGGAGCGACACTAACGCCACCAAGCGACTCTCCGTCCAACTCCACCTCTCTCCGTTCCATGAGACCGAGAGAAAGAGAGGGAGTGAGAGAGAGAGCGCGCGCAGAAGCATCAAACCACCCCCGTTTTTCCGAGCTCGCACTCGCGCTTCGGATGAAGGAGAGGGGATGCGCGAACTCTCTCCTATACCCACGGCGTATACGCAGGCTAAATAAATACCGGATAAATAGAGCAGCAGCAGCACCGATCGCCTATCCGTTCTCTCTCTCTCTCTCTCTCTCTCTCTCTCTCTCTCTCTCTCTCTCTCTCTCACGGGGATGTGTCTTTCCTGCCTCGAGATTCCTGACACCGAGGCAGAGAGAGAGAGAGAGAGAGAGAGAAAGAATGTGCCTTGATGGGGGTGGTGCTCGCCGAGGGAGGAGGCCACACACACCGAGCTTGAAATTCGCTTGATGTAACTGTTGACGCCAGTCGCTGCGGGAGCGTGCGAATGCTGATGCGGCCGATGCCGCTGGCGTTACATTTTTTTTTGTTGCTGGATTCGAGAGCTGGGTGCTGTTTGAAAAATTAGGTTTGTTGGCTAGGATCCGGGATTTTGCTGCGTGCTGTAAAGCGAATTTATCACTGATTTATAAAGTATCGATTTCTATGCGATAATTGTTATGGGAGTTCAAATTATAACACGTCAAAATCTCGTTATTCTAATAAACAAGATTATAAATTCTTAATCACTCAAAATGGAATTATTAAATATTTTATATTATTTGAAGTATATTACATTTTGTAGAGATTTTTTCGAATGAATATATTTATATAATATAATAGGTTTTAACGCATGTAAATATTAAAGTATCAATATCGACGTACTCTGTACAGTAATTGTATTATTAGCTTAAATATAAATATATAACGACAGCTCAAGATTATTCACTATTGTCCGAATAAAAGGTATCTAAAAATCCAATGACCGTTGAATTTTTCAATCCACTACACACAATTTTAAAAATATTTGAACTTCCAACTAACATTTCATAGCAAAAGAGAAATGGTATATCATCGTGAATTTTTGTGGTAAATCCTTTTTGTAAAAAAACGTAATATCGAGAATACGAAATATGAATATATAATGGGTCATAGCATGCATGATACCGCAAAAATATATTTATAACCTCGATTTGAAGTAAAATGTGTCATTCGCAATCACACTCGGCAACTAGTACAATAAATATTTTCTGATACTGTCGTTTCATAAATGAAATCGTAAACAAATACGCATTCAATTTTAGACTATGAGAAGAACGTCATACATACGCTTTTCAAGCAGTTACAATTACAGATACGGGAGTGCGGAGCTTAATTCGAAAGCAGATCATAAAGCCTCAATTATCCTCGATATAAGTTTAAGAGCATTTTCGCCAGGGACAAGCACGCAGTTGAGCTGAAACGGCGGAAATTTGATCGCTAATTCGTCCCAAAGCCTGAGCTATCGTCGGGGGAAACTTCTTTTACGGGACAAACTCGATTCTTTTTAAGGAGGATCGTAAGACTTTTCGCGAATCTAGTTGCCGAATAAAAGGCATTATTCTCTTTTTGATCAGCTTTTGACGTCTAGTTTAGCTCGACAGTCTTAGAAACGTTTTGCAAAGATTGGAATTACACAAATGCATCCGGACAACGCCAGGACACGGGTCTGTATAAGAACGAATATTTTTCATATCGCGCTTTTGTGATAGATCGGCGGTGTCGAAATTCGAAGCGTTAGATTATATTTGGTTCACGGTAGCTTGGGATCCATGCACTAATTTTAAATTTTCGATTTTAATAATGAAATTAGTTTATCAGAAAATGTTAATGATGCTGAAATTTCATTATATAATGTAAATATTTTGATATTTTGATATTTACATTATAATGAAATTTCAGCATCATTAACTATTTATGTACTATTTATTAATGAAAATTACGGGAACTCAAATATAGTTTGTTATACGATATCCACAACAAATTAAAATTTATTAAATGTGATCCTGGTATCACGATGGATTTAAATTAATTACATTATGGAATAACATTATTTTGCAGTTTAAGTTCCGCACGACATCTAATATTTGTGTTATAAAAGTAACATTTCCATTTCATTCGTTTTAGATTGAACTTCATTAAAAATTTACCTCACTTAATACTAATAATACTAAATACATCATAATACTCAATAATACTAAAATACATTTTTTTACATTAAAACAAAACAAACTTACGTGTTTGAGAGGGTTAGATTATAACGTCTATAATACTATTTTGACAAATTCTCGGTAAGTTAAATGTTTTGAAAAATGTTCTATTATTTCTCTTTAACAGGGCAAATATCGTTTCATTAGCAGCTAAAATGGTACCAGCGAATTCTAACCGAAATATATTGCTTATGAAAAAGAGGAATAATGTAAGAAGCAAAAAGGTAGCGAGATTCTTTTATGAGCTACAAAGTACAAAATTTGCCGAATGAAAAATGACTTTTTAATAACTCATGAAAGTTGAATTAACGCCATGAATAAAAGAAAATTTCTAGCCAACTTTGTACTTCGTTTTTATATCTTCTTACATCTTGAAGTGACATAAATCATAATATATGATGGTACAGAAGTCTCAATAGTATTATGCACAAGATACTTTATTAAAAATAATAAGCGAACTTGGACCAAGTGTGTACAATGCCAAGTCTTTCAAGTCTTTTTTAGGTTTTTCTTAATATTTTAAAAATTAACCAACTATTTACCTCTTTAATACCCCGAGACTTTAAGATCCTTAAGGCACAAAGTAAATTAACTTCAAATCCAAGCACCATCATACACCCATAAAGAGGGAAACAACACACGAAGAGAGAGAGAAAGAAAGAGAGAGAGAGAGAGTGAAGAAAAAAATAATACACTCGGCCTGGGCGAAGTCATAAAAGGCGCGCGTTAAAAGTTCATCGATACCACCCTTCGCTCGTTTCGCCGCAACGCAGAAGCAAGCGGAGAAGAAGAAAGTTGCTGCGAGTACAGTTGCAGAGGGCATGGCTGCAAAAAAGGGTTCCGTGTAGAAAGAGAAAGAGGGATATATTCCCTTCTCTGGTCCCTTCTTCTTCGCACCAACTAACCCAACCCTTCCACCCTCCCCGCCCCTCCTCTGTCTTTGACGTCTAAATCACGGAGATACGTCGAGGCATAGCAGCTGAGAGAGAGAGAAAGAGAGAGAGAGAGAGGGAACCATAGATAAGAGAGAAATCGATGTTACCAATGGAAGCGCGGATGCGAAAGAGAACAACCGACCCATATTTTTTTCACGCGCACACTTCCTTTCTCTTTCTATCTGTCTCTCGCTCTCTCGCTCTTTCAGCTACAGAAGCCAGTGGATATTCTTTCAGGATTGTTCGAACGCAGTCATTTTTTTCCCGCCGCCTGTGATTAGTTCCCCTCTAGCTCTCTCTCTCTCTCTCTCTCTC
>UELV01108357.1:1042-12226 GCA_900490015.1 Megastigmus stigmatizans
CCCCCGCGATGCATCCATTCGCCAAAGCAACAATAAAAAGGAAATGAAATACTAGCCGGGGATATTTGTTCGTTTCGAATTTCATCGATTCGGCGACACTTGAAAGCCGATACTTCCGAATCAAAAAAAAAAAATTGTTGAACGAAGTGAAAAAGCGATCCTCGAAGCCCGAATATAAGCGATCCTCTCGTTAAATGGCTCTTGATTCAGAGTAACTTTTGCCGTGCTATTCTCCGCATATTCGGACCACTCGACACATAAACAAACACACTTACGCGGGCGCATATTATATACATTACGTATGTATATCCGAGTCATGCCTCGAAGGCAGTTCACGAGGCATGCAGGAGAGAGAAGAGCCTCGCGGCATAGGCAAAAGCGACTTTGAACCAGCGCCAGGTCCTCGACTCGTTCACCGTACGCATATAGAGAGATGCAGATGCATGGTCTCGCGAACGCGAACAAGAGCCTCTCCCCCTGTAGCCTCCCGTGCACAGTATGGTGTGTAGCCGCGCTGGCTCTTGTAGGATGAAATTCGACGTACGCATATATGTATATAGCAGTGCGAGCGTAGCCTCTAATAGGCCGCTCCGGCTAGTTATTCCAAACTGCACGTTGCAGAGCTAAAGTGAGTTAAAAGGAGAGAGAGAGAGAGAGAGAGAGAGAGAGAGAGAGAGAGAGAGAGAGAGAGAGAGAGAGAGACATAAAAGCGTGTCGAGCAAGCGAGAGAGGAAATGGCATTCTGCTTTGGCCCATGGCTTCAATTCAGTTTTCATCGAATATCTCTAATTGCAGTTTCCCTTTCCGCTCATATTTGCTCGCTAACTCTTTCTATATACACCAGCTCACGCCCAACCACGTTGTTCTGTTCTCCCACTTTTACTTGCTTGTAGGTGTGCGCGTGTGTGCAGGTCTCTGTTGTACGATTCGACATTTTGCTGTTTCATCGTGTGCCGTGCCCAAGTTTCCTATATCGGCTGTTGAACATCAGCGAGCAATGGTGAAAGATGCTCGCGTTTGTCGGCATTAGCCTTATAGCTTAGCTCTCGGGCCAAGACAATCGAGGCACTTTCCCCCTCTCTTACTTTCCCGATCCCACATAGTAGCACGGTTTTCACTTCCATTTGGGTAATTGATGCCTCGCTCCAACAGCTGCTAGTGAATGATAGGTGCGGCGCCACGGTTTTCAAAGCGCCCCGACGTATTTCAGCACTGCAGCTGAGAAATGCAAGCGCGCAAGCTAACAAAGGTCAGCGACTGCACGCTGGGAGAAGGGGAGCGAGGGGGAAGAGGAGAAGGTGGGCTGTCAGTCAGGAAATTATTCAGAGTGCGAAGAGTTCGTTAAGCTTGCAGGACAGCTGTTGCGGATTGAGTGCGAAAAGGCATAAACTGAGAAAAATTTATTGGGTTTCAAAGGATGGAAACGGCGAGGCAATGGGGCTTTGTGCGAGCTAATGCTGGTTTATGATTTTCGGGCGTGTTTCCAAAGGTAGTTCGGCAGTGAGAGTGAAATTAAACGATTGCGAGTGAGCTGTGTGCGCAATTGATAATGAAGTTGACGCGGCGGAACATTCAAATCAGTTTCTTTACCCGTCCTAAATGTAGGGGAATTAATTTTCGGAAATCTAGCAGAGATTCGCCATGTGTTGCTTGGGGTTTACCTAGAGGAAACTTCTTTTCGAATTCCATAAAGTGCCGTAAGATTCATTGCGGGATTCGCGCAGCTTCCAAAGTTATGCAGTAAAACTTGCAATGATCTTATGAAACTTTTACTTACTATTGGCGAATGTACTGTAACACGCTGAAGTTTAACGCTCGCGTGAATCATTTATATTCTTTTTCTGCAATTTATTTTTATGATAATGAATTTCACATATATTCAAATGAATTCGGCGAATTAAAAGTCCCGTAATTGAAATTGATAAATAATAAAATAATTCAATTTAAATAAACGCTTGATCAATAATTACATCTGCATACTTAAAATACAAAATATATAATTTTATTCTTCATTTCATAGAAATAAATAAAGTCACATATACATGTAATGGATGTGTTTAAAAATTAAATATGTGTTTCAGTTGTTTTGGCATAAGTTATTTGTTACGCGTGATAAAAAATTTTAAAGAATGAAAAATTCCAGCAATCCAGAGGAGTAGTTCCTGAAATTTACGCCTGCATTAATTGGAATTAAAAAGTTCAAATGTGATTAGAGTCGCAGTATCGAATATACATTTGACCGCGTGTGCTAAAAAGAACAGCAGTGGGGAGCGAGTAGCAGACTAAAAATTTAACCGCAAACATTATTTTTACTTCGTCGGCGGGCATGGCGTTGACGAGTTCTGACAACCGCTCGAAAACCGTAATTCCGGGCTTTTTCAACTGGCCGTACAAGCGCGCGTGCGCTGCTCGCGAATATATATCGTTGTACAGGATCAGAGGTGTGGGAGGGCTTTGTCAGCGACATAACAACTTAGCGAAATTTACATGAGTCGCGAGAGAGCGAATGAACGAACGAGAGCATACGTACAATCAAAAAATAAAAGTAGAGGATTATGCGCGCGGCTCGGACGCTTGCAATCGCGAACAAATGTGCTTTGTTATATATTTATATATGTATATATGGGTCATTTCCGCATTTTTCTTTTGAGTAATTTTTGTAAATTGCACACTCGATCGAGTCGCGGATGGCTGAAATTCAAGAGTGCACTTGTTTGTATGAAGCTTACGCGCGGCTTTGATCCGATCTGGATTTATCAATGCAGTTTCGAATAAATTTTATTAGGTGTCGCATCGTTGAGTGTGGAAAATATGAAAGTTCGTGTTGCTCACGTGTCACGAGCCGCCTGTGTTTTTTTTCTCGCGTCGCCGCGAAAATCGTTAAAGCAGTTCTAAATGCGCCGGAGGAAAGGGCCATCGCTCATTTGCCCGGAACTTTTACGAACTGGATGCCGCGGATCGCGTGTGACTTTACTGTTTGCGGCTTTTTTTTTCGTACAGTCGTTCTTACCCGGTCAATTTTTCTGCTCGAAATGGTGGTGTACGGTTGTCGTTAGACGTTTTTTTTTCTACTTACCTCAAGTATGCCTACAGTATACTTGTAGATGTAGAAAGTCTTAAAGATGTGAACTTTACAAGAAAAGCGGTCTTCTATAAATCTAATATTGTAATGAAAATGGTAAAACAGCTTTTACTACTTAAATTTGATTAAAGCTTTAGCTGAGTAAACTGAGTTCCACTTTTGAGACAAATACAAACAGTAAATTTAGAAAGATAAACATCCTGAAAAAAATGAACTGTAACTGTTCTCAGATTCGTTAACTTGATTTCAGCGGTCACCACAACTTCGTAAACTTGCTTACTTATTACGGCCACTTTCCTATGTACTTTTCTTCGAAATGGCATTCCTAAAAATGTCCATAAAACGCACTAATAAGTCCAAGAATATTACAATTTTACAGCTTGTACTTAATTACTGTTCGTAAAAAGTTTTTTAACATAAAAATAAGAGTTCATACTTTATATATTTCTAAAGTAATAAGGAAAACTTGTTATTAGTTTTGATATTGTGGATTGAAATACCCTAGTCTACCCTTAAACGGCTACAGTCCAGAAGCAATGTTACTTTTTCGTAAGGACTTACTATCACTTAGAGAAATAAAGGTAATAATATCATGAAAAGTACATTTGTCATGACTGGAAGAGTGCATCGGGATTGGAATAAAATTAAGTCTTTAAAGAGTAGATGTGCAAAATCTACTCTTATAAAAATATTATATTTAAAAAGGGGGATCCTCTTAGTTCGAGCGCAAGTTGAAATAACATTGACTCGAGAACGAGTGTCTGGCTGTATTCCTCTTTTTCTACTTTCCGCTTAAGGCACGATCCCTGTGCCACTCCTTCGATCAACAGTTAATACTGTCAAGCCATTATTATTTTTCATTAGCGTCGATGCTTCTGGTTGATAACCAACAGAAAAATGAATAAAGACCATACAAACAAGCACCTTAGAGTACATAAATCAAAGGCGGAAGGGATCGCAGTAGAGAAGTCTAAAAGAATAAAAGCAGGAGGAAGTAGGCAAGTAGGAAGCTCGGGGCATTAGGGCACAGTCCGCGCGAGCTTGCATACACTCAGGCAGCTCCCTCCATACTTGGCGAGTGCGTGGACACACGAGCTCGTGCCTCGCGTGTGTACAGCTCTCCAGAAACGAGACGGGAAAACAAAGCGGGGAGAAAGAAGTCGTGGCTGTAAAGGCGCTCGGGGCGAGGAAGGACGGCAGCAGAAAACAAGAGAGAGAGAGAGAGGGAGGGAGAGAGAGAGAGAGAGAGACAAGCCATTTAAAGCTACTGCCGTTCCAGGGAAGGAAAGAATAAGAAATGAGAGAGAGAGAGAGAGAGCGGCGCTCGAGCGTCGAGAAAAATTGGCGGAATTACCGGCAGCGCGTGTACGGGAAAGCGAGGGCATAAGTTTGCCTAATGCCCTGCTACTTAAAGGAGCCAAACCGCTGCCAGCTGCTGGTTAACGTCTACAAATGAACAAACTGATTGTTAGCACCAAGTAAAGAGAGAGAGAGAGAGAGAGAGAGAGAAAGAGAGAAAGCAAAAGAGAGCGCTTTGTGTCAGGTAGTCGTTTAGTTGGTCGATATTTACTTGGCGTTTGCCGGAGAGCTGCTCGATTTGCCGGGGGACTTCTTATTGTGTGCATGTGCCCTCGAGGCTCGTTCTTCTGCGTCTCATGAGTCGCCCCCGCGAGCCCCGACTCCTTCGAGTCCTCTCTCTCTCTCTCTCTCTCTCTCTCTCTCTCTCTCTCTCTCTCTCTCTCTCTCTCTGTATGTGTTGCGTGACGGGCCGCCGAGGCGCATGCATTCGTGTAAGATGCATGAACTTTGCAGATAATTGAAAAGAAAAAGAAGAGGAAGAAGGAGGAGGAGAGCCGGAACAACCCTAGCTGCCGGAGCATGTTCATATCTCGATAAATCAGAATCGGACGCGCCTTGCTTCAAGTTGAAATCGTTGCGGACTGCAAACACTATGCCTTTTATTATACATTCAACGAAATTGCGGCTGCCCTTTTGCGGATGGGGTGGGTATTGAGAACTTAATCTAGGGATATATTCTTTTTCACGTGATTTGGTGGTCTAGAATTGTTCGTGTATTGCGGATTCTTGTAATCAATTAACAAAAGCCAATATAAATATAATGTAGAATAAATATTGTTGTTCAATGTAATCGGCTAAAATAACTAATAAAAATTCTGCAATGTTTGAATAGCAAAAAAAAATTTCATTAAATAAATATGTATATAAATAATAATAAATAAATGAATATGCAAATTATTGGAAAATTACAAAATATAAGTTAGTGTAATCAAAAAAAAAGATAAATAGACAAATAATTGTATAGCACAATAATTATTATTAAATTTTATTAATAAAATTGAATACATTATTACATTTTGTGTGCTTATATGTACAAAATAAAACATGCCCTTTTTAAGCATTATATCTAAGCTTTGGCGTTTGATGGACGCCAAAAAAACATTTTTAGTGAAAAAAAGATAATAAAAAAAGAAATCAAAATTATCAAAATACTGCTGGTGAAAGGAGAATTTAAAAGGGAAAAAAATGCTTTAACTGTGTACAAGTACATGCTTTCTAAATTCAATATATAGAACAAAAATTACAAAATTTTTCATACCCGAAAGCAGCAAAAAAAATCAGAAAATATGTGAAAAAGCAATAGGTATACAGAAGTCAACTTTATGAAAGATATGCATGAGAAAACTGGTAGCGAAATAAAACTGTGCCACTGAAGTGCCAGTTTTTTTAGTCGTGAAGTAAACTGCAGAGTGCATAAGTAAAAAAAGAAAAAACTCACTTCGTTTTAATCAGTTTATTTAATAAAACCTAAGGAAAGCAAGTCGAGAGCTTTCCATCACAACCTTACTTTTGACGCTTAAACAAAGCTAGAATTAAGTCTGAATCATATTGAAAACCAAGTTAAACATCAAGAAACACTGATAACAGCATTAACCTTTAGAGGGGGGGGGGGGATTTTTGGTTCAAATCGACTTTTCATTTAACCCAAAATTCATATATAATTTCAACGGATTACTCGTTTCAAGTCCCCATCCTGACAGGTAGCCTATATATTGCTGAGTACGAAAAAAATAATGAAAAAGTCAGTTTGACTGTTAGTCTTCAGGATTTTTTTCACTATTTTTCCTTTATTCAACGCACCAAATTTTGCCTGAAAACATCAAATAATCTGTGTGCTTTGGGTGGTCGATAATAGGTTAAAAGTCTGAGAACCAAAAAGGCAAACACTGATTTTCATCCTCTATGGTAAGAGAAGTAGCTGCATAAATTCGCGAAGAATATCAAGAGATTAAAATCTCCTCACATTATCTGGCGATCGGCCTGAAGTTGCTAGTCCTGCGAAACCCTTGAATGACATTATTGCGAAGCTTACGGCCGTACATTTGCCGCGGATTAACCGGTAATTTTGCTTGATGCTGCGCGCCATCCCCTCTTGCCTACTCCACCTTGCCGTTCCTCTCTGACTCTCTCTCTCTCTCTCTCTCTCCCTCCTTCTTTCTCTATCTCTCTTTCGCCGCTAGCCACATATCGGCCACTAAAACGTGTAAATTGTCCAATGTGTACCGAAAGCACTAATGAGAACGTCGACAGTCAGATTACGAGAATCGCTTTACTAACTGTGCCGCCGACTTGGAGGCTATACCAGAGCTCTGTAGTGCTTCGCGCTCCGGCCAAACTTTTCGATCCCGCGCGAGCCGCTATTCCTGCTACTACTGGCTGCATTGCCGCCATCGCCCGATCGCTGCGAAGTAGCAATTGTATTATACGGCTTAACGACGTTTTCAGAGGATTTCCAGATACTTTTAGAAAAGACTCAAAATAATTGCTTATCGCGTGCGTGCACGGCGTATAATACGTTTCCCGCACTGCTACAGATTGTTTTGAACTAAGGTATAAAGTACGCGATATCTGGACAAACTGAAAATTGGAACTATTACCTGGACAACAGTATTATTACATATGAATATGAAAAAAAAATCAGTTCATTAGCAATGTTTGTGCTATTAACTATATGATTTTGTGTTAATTTGAGTTTTTAATTTTCTAGAATACGAAGTAAAAAGTTTCGAGGTTATGTGTGACAGCCAAATCGGTGCTCATGGTATTAATGGAACCAGTTAGACTCACGCCATGAATTTTAATTCTTTTATAGAGCACTATGAACAATTAATAATACGCTTGATAAGAAATATCACGTCCCCCATTGTACTAATTAAATAAAATTGAAATTTTTCGAATGTAAATAATCTACACTATTGATCACTGTATACCGATACAATCATTTATATAGCTGATATTCCAAATATTTTGCATTCCCTAATCATCCAAACAGTATGTATTAAAAATTAATATAACGCTGATATATACACATTTTTATTAAATTGACTTGCAAAGCAATTATCTGCATGTTGATTACAAACTTATTCCCGATAAAACTGGAAATATTTCAATTCTATGCATTTATTCGAGCTCGTAAAAATTGACAGTTTAAAGAAGTAATAATCGTCACAACAACTATAATAACTAATAAATACACAAACAACACTGGAATTGTATTTGCTAAACGTGCATGTAAAGTAGCACAACTCTAGTACAGTCAAACACCTATTCATTATTAGTTAATTAGCTGAGGAATTCTCGGGATTTTATCGAATTCTCAGAATTTCTCAAAAGTATGTATATTAGTATAGACAATAATGTATCAACTAGACATAAATAACTGCTTCCTTAAGTGACCTGTCCTGATCGACAAAGTAATCATTGATGTATAGATATCGTTTTATCGATGTTCATCATGGCTGCATAAGAAAAGTTACATAGCTGTCGGTGTCGTAATTGGCCGGTATAAGCCTGCCAAACACGGCGGGAGCTAATAAATTCTGCAGATCGGCGGAGAAGAGATGGAAAAAGCTCCCTTGCGGAGGTACAGCATCGCGTTTTGTAGTATTGAGAGGAATGAGAACGAGAGAGATAGAGAGAAAGAGAGAGTTCCGCCGAGGGTCTACGGCTAAAACGTCGAACTAATTTCTAAAGAATTTACGGAACTTCACACTTGAGAATCGGCAGCGCCACCGCCTCTGCCGCTCTCGCCAACTTTCGCCCGAACTTCAGCAGCGACGGCGCGCAATGTGCACGATGGACGTGGCAGCAAGCACAAGGCGCGAACTTTCGCGTGACCATAATCCTCATCGAATTAAATTTTAAAATCCCTTTCCACTGGCCAAGTCCGACATGCTTGTGCGGCCTGGAGACGGTTGGGAAAGGGAGATGGGCGAGCAAAGGCAAACTTTTCAGTGTTCTTACATTGCAAATCGGCCTTTCGCCGAGCGGCTAAAGGAGGTGGAAAGTCCTTAAGTATCGTAATTGACTTTAAACTTGGACGACTTCAATGTCAGAGATTAAAATATGTAGTTTGAACGGCGCTCGCACCGGATAAAATGCTGCTAAAGCCTTGCTTCTCCACCTTTTCTTTCTCTAATTTTACGTTCTTTCGGTCTGTTTTTTTCCCTGTCTCCTTGCGCAATTTCGGAATTTAAAGATGATTGGCTGAAATAACGATGAGGATAGTTGATGTGGAAAGAAGTCGTACGAAGTTAAGGGGTAGTATACGTTTGACTTAACTTCGATGTTTTTAAATTAGCGAAAAGTTTGCAAGTATTATTGAAAAATCGATGGTAAAATTAATGAGGCATTATGAAGTTTGTAGAAATACTTTGCCAACTATACCGACAATTTTATTTCCGAAATGAATGTTTATAATAATAATTGGAACTTTTGGGGTACAGTTAATTTACAGCGAAATTACTAATTAATATTTAAACTATATAATTGAATTAAAATTCTAATTACTTACATAATGAATATCCATGAAAAAGCAGAACGCATGAGAACGGAGCGATTGAATTTATTGCATTAAAACTTTAATTCAAACTAATTTCAAGTCCATTAGATATTTCAAAATTAAATATTAATTATCTGATAGATTGACTTAATGTCGTCTAGCTATAAATTTTTAAATATGCAAGTATACATAAATATATTTTCATCGGTATAAATATATTTTCTTCCGAACGTTCTGTTTGCTAATTCTATTTTACAATCTTTCAAATAAACTGCACCTGCTGCTTCAAAAATTTAACAATAATCTCGTTAGAGCAACTCTCGTAAACATAATTACAAATGAAACTGGAACGGCGAATAAAAAACGGAAAACAAATATTCCAGAAAAGTAATCGCTACATTCCGAAAGTAAAGAGAGCATCGCATTCAAGTCTCGAATATTTTTCCTGCCGCGCGGCATTAACTAGCTCTAATTTCCGTGAAATTCGGGGTGCAAAGCAACGCTCGGCAAAAAATTTTCCCAAAAAGTAAACGCGTGGCGAGCTCTTCTCTCTTTCTCTCTCTCTCCTCTTTTTGCTAAATTTTTCACACTCCATCGCATCTCCCATTCGCGTCTCTCTCTCTCTCTCTCTCTCTCTCTCTCTCTCTCTCTCCCTTTTGCACTCGCTCTTAGTTTACGTACGCGGAGCAGAGCAACTGCAAAGTGGTCGTAAAATCGGGCTCCTCTCCGCCCCTACTTTTCGTGCTGCCCATAATCCTCTTTTCTAGAGAGAGAGAGAGAAAGAGAAAGAGAAAGAGAAAGAGAGAGAGAGAGAGAGAGAGAGGTAGAACCAAACTCAACACTGAAAGAGAGAAAGAGAGAGAGAGGGAGAGAGAGAGAGAGAGAGAGGAAGGCCAGAGGAGAGAGTATTAGCTCATTAGCGCAAGCTCGTGCACGCGGGTACTCGAGAGAGAAAGAGAGAGAGAACCGGGAGAGGCAAAGCGCGCCGAGTGCTACGTGCTGTTACGTTCTGCTGCTGCTGCTGCTGCTGCCGCTGATCGAGCGTTCGGCTATGTACAAGAGCTGCCGCTGCTCTCCCTCTCTCTCTCTCTCTCTCTCTCTCTCTACAGCCGCCCGGCGATTATTCCGACATTATTTAACGAAGCTTGCAAGGGAGGGAAAAGAGGAGAGGGGTGTGGAGAATGGAGGCTGGTTGACCAATTCATTTGGACCCGCGTGCGCACCGCTTAGCAGCTCGTGCGTGTTTTAATCGATGCCTGGGCGGCTGCTGCCTGCGCGTCATTCCACGAAATAAGATTGGCTCTCGATAGACCACGAGGTTCGCCGCGAAACAAGGGATACGCGCTATAAAGCTCGAATCGTTTAATAAAAACTGTAACTTTGCCGGGGGTGCATAATTGGATATAGTACACAGTGCCTCAACAAATTCTGCTTTAATCCAGTGTCTGGATGTGTGAAACTCGAGAAAAATAAAACGCAGAACGAGCACTGTGATTAACTTAAAAATAAATTTATACAATGTGCCAGAAACTGGGACACTTGATCCTTGGGATCGTGTCAGCTAAAATAAGAGATATGTTGTCGAGGTAATACATTTATTTAAGTAACAGTATATCAGCATCGTATTGTCACAGTCCGTATAATTTCAACATTGCTTTAAAATCTTTTATCTAAAAATTATATTTATTTGTCAAAAATCAGGCGAACAGGAAAATAATATAATTATTATCTGCAGTTGCGTATTATATTCAACTTAATTTACTTGTCCATATAATATGTATTTCAAAACAAAAGCAAATAATTTATCGTGTATATATATATATATATATATATATTGCATCAAAAACAACGCTGTTAAAACAATCGTGCAATTTATACCAACCAAAACAAACTCCCCAAGAAACCAGAAATTTTCCTTAATCTCTGGCCTAATTAATTATCAGCCACAATTAGATGCAACATCTGCAGATCGCGGAGTTGCAGCGGTGGCAGGTGAGCTGTAAAAATTATCGAGCTCGAGACAGCGACGCAGAGTAGTCGGGAGTTAGTCTCCACCTCTCTCTCTCTCTCTCTCTCTCTCTCCCTAGAGGTAAAAGAACAGCCCCAGAATAAATAAAGCGCGGTTAAGGACCTCGCGCAGGGTGAGAGAGACAGAAGCGCGCACGAGAGCCCGAAAAGCCCGGAACTCTCGTAATTTGGGGAAAGGGGAGCACACACACACACGCAGACATACAGAGTGAGA